>JAODAL010023838.1:0-61824 GCA_025379985.1 Phyllomedusa bahiana | reverse complement strand
TCCTTTTTCCGGGCCACTTTTTAAATGTGGGGGTCATGCAGGTTTGGGGCTCAGCTGCGTTCCAGGACAGGGATATTAAATTGTCCTTTTCAAGAAAACAGGGATGGTTAAAAAATCTCCCTCCCTTTTGGGAATTTTTAAAAATTTTGTGGGTGATGCGGGTTTTAAGGGTCAGGCTGTGGTACAAGACAGGGTTAGTAAATGGCCCTGTGATTTTTTTCTGTGTTTTATAACCAAAAGTGTGTTGCCTAAGATGTAGAAAAGTTTTCCATTTGATTGTTGTGGATTTTAAATTTTTACCCTTCTCCACCCTTTGTTTGGGTTTTAAAAATAAAGGGGTGTTGTGCTCCCAAATAGACTTTAATGGTCATCGTCAAAATCGATGCTCACTATCAAAAAACCTTATCGATAGGGGGGCCGACTATCGACTATGATCGATCTCGATACCCAAACGCAATCGCCAAAAAATATGTATGATGAAATTGTATTAGTTTTTTTAAATTATAATGTTTAAAATTATTATTCTTAAAAGGGTCAACATCGCTGCCCCAGTGCTGGAATTTTCCCCCTTTACCTGGGGTTAGTCCCGGTGACCCCTGATAAACCCCTCCGTAAATTTTTGGAGGGGGAAACGCGTGGGGATTTTGATGCAATAAGTAAGTAGGAATATTTTTTTAAATCGCTTCTATCCACCCTCATTTTATTCCTTCTATGCATTTATTTGATGGTTTTTGGGTAAAAGGGATTTATGCATATGTTTTTATTTATTTTTTTTTGCGGGACAAAACTTTTTTTTCACAGGTCGTTTACAATTTTTTGGGGCCGTTGTTTGAAAATTGTAAGGGGGCTGGCCTTTGTCTGTTCCACCCCCTTATAGGGGTAGTAGGGATAGCTATCGATAGAAAGGGACCCCCCTTTTTGGGGCGATATTCCTACCTGTGCTGAAGGATAGGAATGGGGTTAAAATTTAGGGGGGGGGAAACCCAACTGTTTTTTTTTGTCTTTCCTTTACTATTGGTGGAATTATGGGACTATACCCAGCTCTATTGGTATATATATAATTTTTCAATGCATTTTTTTCATGTGATTAAATTTAGTAGGGGACCAGCAATGTGTGTATTCTTTTGGGGGAATGGTGATTTGCTTTTAATGTATATTTAGTAAAAGTTGTATTTTAAAGTGGGTTATTATTTGGATTTTCTGTCTGTGATGTAGGTTTGATTTCTGACCCCTCTAGTTGGTTATTTACTAGTTTTTGTCTGTGATATATTCTTAGAAGTTACCAAAGATGTAATCAAACTTTTTCTAGGCTATGCTTCCTGTTTATGCAATATTGATGATTTAGGTTATTTTTTTTATCTGTCTAGATCAGTGGCAAATGACAGGCTGTCCTTGGGTGTTTTCCTTGTGTCCTGGGGCGGCCCTGTTCAGGACATGGTGTTTCAAAGTAGCAGAGCACATTCACAAGGACGTGTACTGTGTTATGTAAAATATTATCCTTAGTCCTTAGTCACCAGTTTTTTTTTCTTTTACCACTAATAATACATTTATGGCAAATCTCTAAGTTAAGTCATAAATTTATTGACGAAACTCTGACTAATTGTACAAATAAAGATACCGAAAACAGTGATTCTATGTTTCCTGTCTGAAAGAGAAAGGTGTATGCACACGCACAGTCAATGGGGCAGATTTATCAATATTGTCCAACACCAAGTGCGATCTTAAACTAAACCGTCTTAAAATGCTCCACATTTATCATAGTGTTGATAAACCAGGTGCATGTTTAGATTGTCTAGTCTTACTTTACATCTTCTATTAGTTGGCTTACTTTATGCCACTAATAGCGACAACATTTTTCTGCATTTATTTGATGCATGGAATTCACACTAAGCCACATCTCCCCTGTACTCAGCCACACCCACTTTACTGAGGTCACACCACTATTGTCAAACAAAGCCTAAAAGTATCTAAAAACTGTATAAAATACATAATAACTGTGGTATAAAGCAAATACGCCATTATTTTTGGTGCAAATTGTGCCAGAATTCTGGCACAATTGTCTTAATAAATGTGCCCCAATATGCTCATTTTTTCTATACATAATAATGGAGTCTGCAAACAGGAGACCTATCTATCTCCCCCCACGCACTCTCCGCTCCTCACAGGACCTTCTCCTCTGCTCTCCTTATCGCTCCTACACAACCTCTCAAGACTTTCCCGTGCTTCACCCACACTTGGAATCACTGCCCAACACATAAGACTTCCTCCACTTTCCCAGCTTCAAAAGCAACCTGAAAACCCATTTCTTCGGGCTTGCCTAAAACCTTCACTAAACTTGTCACTACTTCCTCCACAGACATGTCTGCCCTCACCTCCTTTCTCTTCCCCCTCCTTGTAGATTGTAGCCCTCGCGGGTAGGGTCCTCTCTCCTTGTCGTGCCAATTGTCATTACCCCTTTTCACTGTACTCGTTTGACTTATGAAAATGTATGTAACCCCCTCGAATGTACAGCGCCCTGGAATCAATGGCGCTTTAAAATAAATAATAATAATAATCTATCTATCTATCTATCTATCTATCTATCTATCTATCTGTGTAACTATTGCAGCTGCTCTTGTTATACCTATTAGAACCTTGAACCTTATTTGAGTTTCACGTTATTGTATTTGTTTTCAGGACACTGGAGGATATTTACTCTTGATCACAGATACACTTAAGATTTGAATAAGGTTTAAGTAAAGCAGAGCAAAATTTAAGGTATAATGTTTGGCTTACAGATATGGGTATGACATAAGATAATTATTACTTACTGTACTTACTCTTGTAAGAACTATTACAGTGCATTGTTCTTAGGAAGTAAACTCTGCTTATGCTTAAAGGGGTTTGCTTGCTACAAGAATCATATCTGAAATGATGGGGACTATAAAAATACACACTTTTGCAATTGGTTTGCATTACCTAAACCATTGAGTATAGCAGATATAAGCTAAAACTGCAGCCTGAAGCCGGGTCATGCCCCTTTTCTGTGATTGGCTGACTGAAATTTAATTCAGCCTGTTGGGACATGCCCCTTGTTGGGACACACCCCCTGTGCTGTGATTGGCTGCCTGTACTCTTTGCTTACTCCCCTCCGAGCTGTGTAAATTGAAAGTGAAATTAGGTGCCTCAGCTTTGCTGACTGTGTCTGTATAATAAAGGTTCTCTGAGCTTCTCTATGCTCATGTCCCAGCCCTTTGTGTAGGATTTGGGCAATTATTGACTTTCTAGCTGCTAGAGTCACTTTCCCTCCATATAACACAGCCTTATACAGTCTGCTTCGCCCACCCATATAACACAACCTTATACATTTCTCATATTTGTTTCATCATTTCAGGCTGTATTTATAACTTTACACCAATGCAGGTGTTCTGGTTACAGCAATAAAGGTTTTATAGCTACAAGGAGCTTGTGCAGGCTGGGAGGGAGCTGACATTTCTGCAGACATGAGAGCCATTGCAGGAGGTCTGCAGAGCTGTAGCATCCTCTCCTCTTCCACTGCTCACACAGAATAATGAGGTCACCAGTCTTCAGTGAGGGAAGACACGCCTACTTGGAGAAGAGACTCACCTACTGGGAGAAGAGACCCACCTCTGGATTTGAAGCTGTAAGAGAGAACAACAGCTCAAGCAGGGGTGTCACTAGGCTGATTCATTCGGGGCACGAGCCCCGAATGAATCCGCCTGTGCCCCGAGTCTCGGTGGCTCCAGGCCGCTGCCTTGGGCCCGGAGCGCTCCTTAGTGCGAGCGGCGCGCGCCGATCTCTGACTGCACGGCCGTTTCACAGCGGCCGCTCAGTCAGAGTCGGGGAGGAGGCAGGATGGATCGTTCCCGTCCTGTCTTCTCCCCTGTATGTACAGCGCTCACTGAGCGCTGTACATACACGTCGGCGTCTCAGGGGGCGTGACGCATCACTTTCATCACCCCCCTGCGACGCTGGGATCCTCTGAGCCGGCAGCTCTGCCGGCTGAGGAGGGCCCCCCCGGGGGCCCCCGGGGACGGGGTAAGCGCAGATGCATACGTGCTTAAACCGTTTCCCAAGCTGCAAAACTGGACGCGCGGACCACCCCTTAGGTAAGTGGTTTTTTTATTTTATTTTTTTAGTACAGGGGCCATATCACTGGCTGGGGGGGGGATGTGTGGTACAGGGGGCTATTATTTGGTACAGGGGGGGTGTGTGGTACGGGGCATATTAATGGGGTTTTAGGGGGGCATGTTTGGGGTACAGGGGGGCATATTAATGGTACAGGGGGGCATGTGTGGTACAGGGGGGCTATTAAAAGGCTACGGGGGAAAATTAATGGCTACAGGGGGGGTGTGTGGTACAGGGGGGGGATGTGTGGGTAAGGGGGCATATTAATGGTACAGGGGGGCATTTTGGCTACGGGGGTATTAAAGGCTACAGGGGGGGAAAGGGGGGTAAGGGGGGCATATTAAAAGGGGACAGGGGGGGGATGTGTGGTACAGGGGGGCATGTGTGGTACAGGGGAGTGTGGCTACAGTGGGCATATAAGGTCAGGGGGGGATGTGTGGCTACAGGGGGCATGTGTGGCTAAAGGGAGCATATTCATGGCTTACAGAGGGGGCATAGTGTGGCTACGGGGCGGCCCTGTAGTGGTTTTATTATAGGGGGGCTATTGGTGGCATAAGTGGGGGCATATTAATGGCTACAGGTGGGGCATGTGTGGCTACAGAGGGGCATGTGTGGCTACAGGGGGGCATGTGTGGATACAGGGGGCATGTGTGGCTACAGGGGGCATGTGTGGCTACAAGGGGGCATGTGTGGCTACAGCAGACATGTGTGGCTACAGGGGGACATGTGTGGCTACAGGGGGCATGTGTGGCTACAGAGGGGCATGTGTGGCTACAGGGGGCATGTGTGGCTACAGAGGGGTATGTGTGGCTACAGGGGGCATGTGTGGCTACAGGGGGGCATGTGTGGCTACAGGGGGACATGTGTGGCTACAGAGGGGCATGTGTGGCTACAGGGGGCATGTGTGGCTACAGGGGGCATGTGTGGCAACAGGGGGGCATGTGTGGCTATAGGGGGGCATGTGTGGCTACAGGGCGCATGTGTGGCTACAGTGGGGCATATTAATGGCTACAGGGGGGTATGTGTGGCTACAGGGGGCATGTGTGGCTACAGGGGGCATATTAATGGCTACAGGGGGCATGTGTGGCTACAGGGGGGCATGTGTGGCTACAGGGGGCATATTAATGGCTACAGGGGGCATGTGTGGCTACAGGGGGGCATATTAATGGCTACAGGGGGCATGTGTGGCTACAGAGGGGCATGTGTGGCTACAGGGGGGCATGTGTGGCTACAGGGGGGCATGTGTGGCTACAGGGGACATGTGTGGCTACAGGGGGACATGTGTGGCTACAGGGGGGAATGTGTGGCTACAGAGGGGCATGTGTGGCTACAGGGGGACATGTGTGGCTACAGAGGGGCATGTTTGGCTACAGAGGGGCATGTGTGGCTACAGAGGGGCATGTGTGGCTACAGGGGGACATGTGTGGCTACAGAGGGGCATGTGTGGCTACAGGGGGCATGTGTGGCTACAGGGGGCATGTGTGGCTACAGGGGGGCATGTGTGGCTATAGGGGGGCATGTGTGGCTACAGTGGGGCATGTTTGGCTACAGGGGGAATGTGTGGCTACAGGGGACATGTTTGGCTACAGGGGGACATGTGTGGCTTAGGGGGCATATGTGGCTAAGGGGACATATGTGGCTTCAAGGAGCATATGTGGCTACAGGGAGCATATGTGGCTAAGGGGGAATATGTGGCTACAGTGGGCATATGTGGCTACAGCGGGCATATGTGGCTTAAGGGTCATATGTGGCAAAGGGGGCATATGTGGCTAAGGGGGCATATTATATGTGGCAAAAGGGGGCATATTACCTGGCTATGGGGGCATATTACTTGGCTAAGGGGGCAGTAACCTGGCTACAGGGGACTAATAACTTGACTACAAGGAGCATATTACTGGCTACAGGGGGCAGTAACCTGGCTACAGAGGGCAGTAACCTGGCTAGAGGGGCTAATAACCTGGCTAGAGGGGGCAGCAACCTAGCTAGAGGGGGCAACTATTGGCTAAAAGGGGCTACAACCTGGCTACAGTGGGCTACTACCTGGCTATAGAGGGCAAATATTTACCTACAAGGGGGTAATTATTACCATTTGGGGCACTATAGATGGGGATTTTGTAAAGAGATAGGAAATTGTAGAGAAATGCTGATAAAATGAGGTGTCTAAGATGTTTGTTTTGTACATTCTACAGTGAAGAGTCGTTGCCAGGAGAGGACGTCATGGCGTCTGGGCCAAATGGAGACGAAGAGAAAGAGAACAACTCTTCAGAGACGTCTCCTGTAAGTCACCAAATGTAACTGCAGTGTAATCACTTTTATTTCTCCTGAGCCTACATACAAAGGTTTTTCTCTGTAAAAATACATTCACAGTTCACAATGAGACACAAAAAATTCCGTGTGAACCCAGCCCTACTCAGAAAAACTTAAGGGCCCGAGCCCTGGATGTTTTGGGACCCTAGCAACACCCCTGAGCTCAAATCTGGGAAAGCTTTTGATGAAAAAACCCCTTTAAGTAAAACCAGTGTCAGTAATCCAGTTGGACTAGATGGAACTGATCCTTTCTCACATTCTAGTATTGGTACAAAGTTATGACGAGCCTCAAATGAAATGTCTAATGACCCACTGTATTTTAAATTTCCGCCAACCTTACAAAGACGTTCTGGCAATGCTGGAAGAAATTAATACAAACACATATTGTTATGCTAGCGATGTTCTGTTCAGAATTCTTGAATAGAATGTAAACCTCTGTAACCAGTGTTATGGGAGTCTGAAATGTCTCCTTGCTTTGTTTGTGCGGTGTCCAAATTATAAATTAACTCAAGAGTGTATGTGCACATACATCGTTGAAAGAACAAGAAATATTTCCCAAAATGTCGGTGTATCCTTCCTCCTTTATTGAAAGCTTGCCAAGCAGTTTTATAACTTTCAGTGATTTATGCAAAACAGATAAGTTTTATTGTATACCTTTTAGTCATCTTTCCTAGCAACACCTCTTATAATTATTCATGTATTAGAACAATTTCAATGGCACAAATAATCTTGCTACAATTATCAGTAGTACTTTTAAGCAGAAATTGCAGGTTGCCATATTTCTCAGTAGCAATTTGCAGCAGAGGTTGCAATATTCCTTTGAAACACTTTACAACAGACATTACCATACTCCTTAGTAACACTTTACAGCAGTAGTTGTCATATTCCTCAGTAACTCTTTGCAACAGAGGTTGTCATATTCCTTAGAAACTTTTTTCAACAGAGGTTGTTATATTCTTAAGAAACTTTTTCAGCAGAGGTTGTTATATTCCTTAATGAAACTTTGCAACAGCAGTTGCCAAATTCCATAGGAATATGGCAACTTCTGCTGCAAAGTGTTACTGAAAGATATACTGAAAATATAGAAAAAAAATACTTTTTGGATTTACTGAAAGATATGGCAAACTATACTGCAAAGGTTAGGCTACGTCTCCACTGCACAGAAAAATTTCATTCTTTACTGATAAATTGACAACCTCTGCTGTAAAATGTTACTCTTTGCAACAGAGGTTGCCATATTTCTCAGCAACTCTTTGTGTCAGAGTTTGGCATATTTTCTAGTATTTCAGAGTATTTAATGCATATTCCTTAGAAATACTCTGCAGCAGCGGTTGTCATATTTCTCTGTAACTTTTTTCAGCAGAACTTGTTATATTCCTCAGTAACACTTTACAGCGGAAATTGCCATATTCCTCAGTAACTCTTTGCAGAAGAAGTTTACATATTCCTCAGTAACTCTTTGCAGAAGAAGTTTCCATATTCCTCAGTAACTCTTTGCAGAAGTTGTTTCCATATTCTTCAGTAACTCTTTGCAGAAGAAGTTTCCATATTCCTCAGTAACTCGTGCAGAAGAAATTTCCATATTCCTCAGTAACTCTTTGCAGAAGAAGTTTCCATATTCTTCAGTAACTCTTTGCAGAAGAAGTTTCCATATTCCTCAGTTACTCTTTGAAGCAGAGGGTTCCATGTTCCTCAAAAGTTCTTTGCAGCAGAAATTGCCATATTCCTCAAACTCTTTACAGAAGTTTCCATGTTCCTCTGTAACTCTTTGCAGCAGAAATTACCATATTCCATAGTAACTAAGTAATTAAGAGTTTAATTCATATGTTGTCATGTTATATTCCAATCCCCTTTCCTCCAGAACAATAATCTGGCCTGGTATATTAGTAATGCAGGTGCTTTCTATGTGTCCTGGAGACTCAGAGCCTCATGTATAAAAAACTGTCTAGGTCTAAGGCTTTCCTTGTTGTCCATAGCAACCAATCACAGCTCCCCCTATAATTTCATATAGTGCATTGAAAAAATGAAAGGGAGCTGTGATTGGTTGCTATAGGCAACAAAGAAATTCTTACACCTAGACATATTTCATACATGTTCCCCTCCGTGTTATTAATTGGTGTCAATTTACAGTAACAAAGTACCCTGTGCTTGTCACATCACAAGAAAAACAAAGCGGAAATTATCCAAGCAAAGTGCTTCTGAATTCTGCCTATATTACATATTATACACTTCTTTTTTCCACCTCAAAAGTTTTATACATACAGAAAAATAAATACAGAAAAAAGGGTGAGGATAACTGGTGTACAATGTGCCGTGTGAATGTCAATATGTCATTTGCCATTTTTAAGCCCGTACTGTAATTGGACGTATGAGTACGTCCAGATGCCGGTAAGGGGCTTTGTAGCAGGATTGCAATGCGATGCGATCCTGCTACATAGCCAACGGGTGATAGCTGCTAATTGCAGCTAACACCCAGCAGCTAAAGAGCGGGATGGAGCCGTTACCATCCCGCACAGTTTAACCCTTAGACACTGCAGCAAAGGTGGCTGCAGCAGTTAAATCAACGAGAAAGGGTGCCACACACTGTTCCTCACTGTGATCGAAGCACCCTCGGCAAAATTGCAGGGCCCAGATTGCTTAACATTGCAGCTGGAAGCCTTGTGAAGGCTTCTCATCGCTTCCATGTTTTCGATTTCTCTAATCCCCAGGCAGGAAGTGGGGAAACAGCCATATTGGGACACCCTAATGCATTGTCTATACATTGCATTAGGCTGTAAAAATTAACGCTCCCCCTAGTGGTGTAGTAACCTAGAGAGACTCAAAGTTAAAGTAAAAATAAATGTTTTAAAGTGTAAAAAAAATATAAAGTTCAAATCCCCCCCACATAATTTGTATCACAGGGGCAAAAAAAGTATGATCGTTTAAAATGTAACATCATTTATCCTGTTTTCTGAGCACCGTAGAAGAATAAAAAATTAAAACTCCAAAATTGCGTTTTTTTGGTTATTTCAATGTAACAAAATGTGGCAATTCAGATCCTGTCAGACGGCTGTGTCTGCATAGCCTGCACAAGGGAGTATCCCTTTCTCCCTTATTCCAATGGGCTCCAAATGCAAAATTAGCAGGAATGCCATATAGCAAATATAAAACATTCATTTATTGAAGCTTCTTTAAAACATAAAACCTTTTTATGTGCACAAATTAGTGCTACTTGCGTGCGAATGAGTAGAAAGACCGCAGCCGGTCAAAGTCCCAAGTCCATGGATACTGTTTGTAATGCTCCAGCAGCCTCCCGATAGTGGAGCCGATGCTGTGCAGACAGGCGAGGTCCGAGGTGAGCATGTGACGTTTCGGGGAGGCTCCTCCCCTTTCTCAAACAGGTCCCCTGTAGCTGCAGGTAAACGTCTGTGCCAAATTTAAAATAATTTTTAAGGAGTACTATATCCAATAGATCCATTAAGAAATTAATTTGGGCATTAGTGAGTGTATGATCATCTCCAAGCGCCTCCCTAACTGCTGTAGTACCTTCCATGTAGGGGATGCTGGTGTAGAGGGATTTAATATCCAAAGTACAAAATACTGTATCATCACCATGAGGCATGGAAGATCGTTAAAAAAAACAAGACCTAATTGCTTCAAATTCATAAGTACCTACGATGCACATAGCTCATTGGTAAAAAAAAGACCATTATGAAGTATTGGTACATTCTGTCCCGTGACACAAAATATGGCAAGATGTTCACACAAAGACCTCAATTTATTTATAAAAAAGGCCGCACTATAGGTAATGTTATAACATCTTCACAACTTAAAGAGAACAAAGCTCAAAGAGGGCCTACCCGAGTTGGTACATATCCCTGTCTTGGCTGCACTAACTGCAGTTCTATTATCAAAGGCTCGTACATCTCACACCCCACTCAAGGTTCTAAAATCACATTAAAAGGTTTTTATACCTGTAACACTAAGTCAGTTATTTACCTGCTAAAATGCCCTTGCGGTAAGGGTTATGTAGGGCAAACTATGAGGAGTATAAAAACTAGACTTACCGAACATCGATCTAACATCAGAACAGCTGTGAAGAGGGAGACACGAACAGAGGATCTGTCAAAGAAAAAATATGGGGAGACCACTGTAGCCAAGCACTTCCAAGAATCAGGTCATGGGGTAGCGGAGTTACGTTGGTGTGTGTTAGAAGAGGTGCGATGCAGGGAAGGGGAGAACTTAGAGAGGAAATTATTGCAGAGAGAAGCTGCTTGGATCTTCCGATTAAACACACTAGCCCCTGCAGGCCTAAACGAAGATCTGAATCTGAGTATTTTTGTAAATATTATATTTATCTTACTATTGTATATATGTGTATAGTGTCGCTCTGTTTTTAATATGTTGTTCGTTAACTATAGGTGCACAATATGTTGAGTATAAAAGGATGTCAGGAGGAAGTGAATACGTGTTTGAGAAAGGGGAGGAGCCTCCCCAAAACGTCACACGCTCACCTCGGACCTCGCCTGTCTGCACAGCATCGGCTCCACTACGCTAGCTCCACACATAGGGAGGCTGCTGGAGCATTACAAACAGTATCCATGGATTTGGGACTTTGACCGGCTGCGGTCTCTCTACTCATTCGCACGCAAGTAGCACTAATTTGTGCACATAAAAAGGTTTTATGTTTTAAAGAAGCTACAATAAATGAATGTTTTATATTTGCTATACGGCATTCCTGCTAATTTTGCATTTGGAGTTTTTTTGGTTATGTCATGTCCCCTAAAAATTGGAATAAATGTATTTTAAAAAGTCACATGCATTCCAAACTGGTAGCAATAAAAAGTACACTTCAGTCTGCAAAAATTGTCCCCCACTCAAGTCCGTAGGTAGAAGTATAAAAAAGTTATTGGTTACAGAAAATGTCACAGTGGCACAAATTTCAAAAACAGAAAATGTTTGGAATTTTTTACGGTACCAAAACGTAAATATAATCTACATTTTTGGAATTGGCGGATGTGAATAAACCTTTAGAATACAGATAATACATCATTTTTACCGAAGATTGAATGCTGTAAAAACAAAACTCCCGCAAACATGGCACACGGTTTTTTTCACATTTGGCCTCACTTAGAATTTTTTTACTGTTTCCCAATCTATTCTATGGTAATATGAATAACACTATTATAAAGTACATCTTGTCCCGCAAAATAAAAGCCCTCATATGTCTACGTAGGTGGAAAATTAAAAAATTCTGGCTCTGGGATGGCGAGGAAGAAAGAATGAAAGTAAAAAAAAAAAATAGGCCTCACCGTTAAGGGGTTAACTATGATTGACAGAAATAGCTACTTATCTCTTGCAACATTCTAACTACAAATTGAGATTGAGACAGGGAGAGCATTGTGACTAGCAGAAAGAGAAACATTTAAAAGTATGATTGATGTTTAGGAGTTTCTGTTCTTCTCTATAGACCTTAAAGCAGTTCATTGAGTTGCTTTTCTAATGTAGAACTTATTATGTAAATAATAAAATGTTCTGGTTTTTATATTTTTCATTTTTTACAATTAAAATCTTACAAAATACTTTTTTTATACTTTTATATTGTATGTTAATTTCATTCATCAAAATGTAGGTCAGCGGGTCAGCCTTTATTGTACATACGGCAATAGCGGGCACATGACCATTCACGCTGTGACTAGTGGTGTGCCGTTCCACTACCATGTCACTAGCATAGTTTCTATTCACAGACACGCTTTTCTTTTATTTCTAGCCTGCTATGATGTGTTTGTAATCACTGACAATTCTAGGCTAACTCTATAAATTTACCGAGATTTATGGTAGATGCTGTATTGGTTTAATTAATTTATATTATTCAATTTAAATTAATTTTAGATTATATAAATCTATATAAATTGTATATGACATAATTCTATATTTTGTGGATATAATATAATTTAATATTAATCTTAGATTATTAAATATTTTATATAATTTAATTTCATATAGTTTGATAATTATCAGAAAATAGTTTTTATTATTTTAGTGGTATTAGTTGAGAAATAATTTATATTTTTTTCCCTAATGGCAATTGTAGTTTGTCAAAGACAACTTCGGCTCAGTCAGACCACTTTTTACTCCGTCTGGCTGATACCAACAGTGATGCGCCCACTGTTGGTGTTACAAATTCATAAATGTGTCTAATCCTACAAATCTGGTGTGAAACACCCCCGCATCTTTGGCTCATTCAAACGTATCGGGACTGGAGCAAAATGCGCCAAAGTTTGGAGTACGGCATTTTATCTATCTATAAAACAGGGCTACAACAGTCTTCTTTGCCTTTGGATATGTTTTAAGAACAATAAGGATCACCTGCCCTATTCCATTGTGTGGCATTTACAGAGTCATAAGCATTCACAATCGAGTGGGAAAACTAAAAAGACAAAACTTTTTAAAATGATCAGATTGACCATAAACTTCAGGGTTTGGTCAAGTACTATCTAAACAAATTTAAAAAAAAAATCAACATTTTTTAATAGATTCTATGTCATTTCTTACCTGTTTGAATTTAAAAAAGAGGTCTACTTTATAGCCAGCAATCAGACAAAAATGTAACGGAGTGAACAAGTTCAGTTCATTCTGTCATGGAAAGATGGGTCAGGGGTCCTGACATGTCGATCATTGGGTAGTTGTGGATCCTCTGAGCCACCACAAGTGTAGATGGTGGTATAGAGGACCACGCCAGTGAGCGGAGTCTAATGGGCCCCTGGTCTTTACCGGAGCATGCCGCAAGGCTAGAACGGACTTCATTGCGGGGAACTTCCAGGCCTCTACCCATGATGTGGCTACTCGCCGTGGCAGCAGAAGTGCAAGTGACAGACTCTAGGCCGGTATCAAACAGGTACAAAGTCAAAATACAGCAGAAACAGAAACACAGGGAACAGACAGACATGAGGCTAAATGGGTGTCAGGCTGACAGGCAAGTTGTTAGGATACAGCAGAAACAGGAACTTAGGTAACAGACATGAAGGATAGCAGGAACAGTAGGGTTAAATGTACACAGGTGCATATAGACATAACAACAGGTAACAGCAGGAAGCAGTGGTCAGAAGCTCAGATAGACATTAATGACCTGACCAGGAAAAGAGGCAGGAAGATCCTTATATGCCAGGAGGTCGTAAGTCATTGGACAGGAAATTAGGACACTGTCCCTTTAAATCCAGACCAGTGAGCGCATGCATCCTAGGGAGTGTTTGCAGAACCAGAAAGGAACAGGAGCAAGGACAGGTGAGTATATCAATAACAAAGAACACAGCAACTGGTACAGGGAATGGGGACATGAACAGGAAACACAGACATGTCCGCGGCCCACAGGGCAGAAGCAGGGATCCAACGGGTACCATGGCATGGACTTACAAAAAACAGACAGTTTTAATAGTTTTTTGTCAGACATTTGTTTTGATGTCTATAGCCAGCCTTAATACTTCTATCTAAAAATTATTAAAATATTGTAATGCACCTATTCTGACTAGTGTTGAGCGATTACGTTGGCTATCGACATCGGGCGATAGTCGATAGTCGGCCACCATCGATAAGGTTTTTCGATAGTGAGCAGTCGATTATGAGCGATGACCATTAAGTCTATGGGAGAGCAACAACATCTTCATTCTTACACCCAAACAGGGTGGAGAAGCTGGAATTAACATCCCAACAGTTCAAATGGAACGTGCTACATCTTAGGCAACACACTTAGGTTTATAAAAGCCACAGAAAAAAAAGCCACACACCATTCACTATCCCTGTCGTGTACCACAGCAAGACCCTTTAAACCTGCATCACCCACAAATTAAAAAGATGCCAGAAGGCAGTATGATTTGAAACAACATCTTACTAGAACATGACAATGAATATCCCCTGTCCTGGAACAGCAGCATGACCCCAAACCTGCATGACCCCCAGTTTTAAAAGTGCCGAAAAGGAAGTCTTTCAACCACCAATTTAGTTTCAACTGGTCATTGACTAGACCTGTCCTGGGCCACATGCATGAAGCCCCAACCTGCATGAACCCCCACATTTAAAAAGTGCCGGAAAAAGGAGTCTTCAAACCACCAATTTAGTTGAACGTGGACATTGACTAGACCTGTTCCTGGGCCACAGCATGAGCCCCAAAACCTGCATAACCCCCATGATTTAAAAAAGTTGCGAAAAAGGAGTCTTTCAACACCATTATTTCACTGGACATTGACTATACCTGTTCCTGGGCCCACAGCATGAGCCCCAAACCTGCATGCCCCCACATTTAAAAGTGCCCGGAAAAAGGAGAGTCTTCCAACCACCATCTTATTCACTGGACATTGACTATAGCTGTCGCTGGCCACAGCAATGGACCCAGGGCGGATTACAGTGGGTGCTGGTGAGACCCCAGGCTGGCGTCCGTCATCTAATTAATAACTGACTGCAGGTTAAAATCCCTGATGACGCAGCAGACCGTAAAACTGTCGTGCTGAATCAGAGTGCGGAAGCGTGAAGTGTGAGAACACCATCCTTCCTCAGTACACTGTCCAAAGACCTGGGTTAGCACCTGCCCCTCCGTAGAGTGGTGTACCATTGGATGCTTCACTTGAAATACTGGTGGTTAACGCTACCTGGTTACACCCAGGTGACCTGGTTGATCTTGGGCATTCTTCTTTTTCATTTTTAACTCAACGGAGTTGAGGAAATGGTCTCTTGTACTTTTGTTTCCTGTCCGTGCTCCATACGTCCATGTCCGCTGAATAACCTACATCTGGGTCAAGTTTTACCTGTACCTTCCACTTGTACTATTCAGGAGGACATTTTTTAACACTATTGTACAGCAAGTTTTTTAGTATCATTTATTCTAGAAAACAACATTTTTAGAAATCAATGTGAATCCCCCCCATTTCTGTTTGCTCTTTTTTAATTGGTATTAAATGGGTTGTCCTCAATAAAGGGATTTATAGGCTATGTTTAAAGATCTTGCAAAAAACAGTCAAGTTTGCAATATGTTCCATTAACAGTGACCTACCCTTTTTCTCCTGTTTCTGTCAGACAAAGCACCACACCCTTGAGCCACTCTTTCGACCCATGTGGAAGAACAAAATGTCCTGTTAGAAACAAATTTTTTCAGATAGGACCTTAGTAAATAGGCCCCACTTTTCCATGTCACAGCAAAATGGCCCTCCAAAAATCCAAAGCATGACCCTTGGAACCACTGACTATTGTGAAAGAACAAATGTCTAGTTAAGGAAACAACATTATTATAATAGGACCTGTAGTATAGGCTGCATGTCCACAGCAAAATGCCCCCAAAAATTCAAACAATACCATGAGCCCACTTTTGACAATTGTTGAAGACAAATGACTAATTAGAAATAACAATTTTTTATAGAATAGGACCTGTAGTATTCTCAATTTCAAAGTCAAGCAAGACCCAAAAAAATTATAAAAATGAACTTCTCATGCAGCAGCCACTTTTAAAAAAATGTAAGGAGAAATGCCACTAGATAGCCACATTTTCTGTTCCAAAGGACCATGTTTATTGCTGTATCTCACAGCCAACATGACCCCAAAAAATTATAAAATTTGACTTCTCTGCACTGTTAAAAATTTGAGGCAACATGAACCTCAAACCAATGACAATGTGGAAAAATTCTAAAGATGAAGTGATAAATGGAATTGGTTTTGTCATGAAACACTTGGTGTCCTTTTAGTCTCCTCACGAAGCAAAACCACCTCAAAACTGAACTGTGGGAATTGAAATAAAAATTGCTAGTAAAGAAATGATCATTTTAAAAATAAGTTTTTTTTCAAGAGACCATTTCAGTTTTGAGAGGAATGTGAAGTAGACCAGCAACTAATCGTTGACCTCCGCAATTGGGCCACAACATATCAGAGATCCATGGCCTGATTCACTTGATGAAAGGTCAAACGATTCCAACATATCTGTGAAAGCCGGATTGCGTTTGTCCTGTAATGACGTTCTCCGGCTGGGCGAAGGTTCCGCTCAGATAATGACGCTGCTGGCCTGGTCAGGACAACACCTCTATGCGTGCCGAGCCAGCCTCTGGCCATTCCTCCATTTGGATAACCAGAAGTCTAATTGGGTCCGGAACACATGACAAATACATCGGTGTTGAGACGCAGATAGTCGTCGCACCATGATCTTAAGCTGTCTACTGGGGTGTTGTACTGTGGCCGCATTGCATGGTTGGTGAGGTTGGTAAATAAAGATTGCCAGAGGTCAACCCATTAGGCCTTCTGCCTACCGAGTTGCCTCTGCTGCCGCTGCTGGGGCCGCTACGGCTACTTGGCGCTCTACTGCTGTCAACGTCGCTGGCGTTGTTTTTTTTTTTTTTTAATTGTTAATGTCCACCGGTGACATTTTGAAGAACGTGAAGCAGACCAAACAGATGTCTCCAGTTTGATCAATCAGCAAGGTCTTCCATTTCCTCATTTTACTCTCGACCTTGGGTGGGTGGAAGGAAAGTGCCGAGTTTTATTTCTTTACCGTGGGATCCAGAGGGTGGCCACCCAGTAACTGTTTTTCATTTGATGGCCTTAATGCGAGGATTATGTTGGAGGAAATGAGCTTCTCAATCACTACATGTGAGAGATGGATCTTTGAGTTCCCAAGCCACTTGGTTTGAGGGCAACAAAGCAAACTCATCTTCCTAATCTGCCCTCAAATTTTCGCCAACCTCTTTCCAAGGCAGGGAAAAAATAATATATAATAAGTCCGCTCACCTCTTAAACATAAGCTCGCGTGTAGGATAAGAGCTGGTTGTATCACCACCAGTGGTTCACAGACATGCTGAAAGAATGCAGGAAACCGGCTTATACAATATCCACCGCTGATGAGTTTAAAAGATTTTTTAAACTCATCCGCGGTGGATATTGTAAGCGGTTTTTCCCTGCATTCTTTCTGGTCTTCCCAAGGCAGGACGTCGGTGTCTAGTGAATAACTCCTCCTCCCAGCTTCCTCCGGCACAGCGCTTCAACACAGCTCTGACTTGCCTCCAGATGATGCCACCCTAGAGCTGAGGTGCCGCCTTGCACTAGCTCTGGACCCCTGAACCACTGCCTAATGAGACCGATAAAAATTGAGAAACTGTCGGGCCTTGTGATTTGACGGAGAGAAAGGCTCCGTGTCTGCATCTGTTGTCCGTCTCCTCCTCCGTCGCTGCAGGGACCTGAAATGTTTCAGAAGTGTCCATCGATCATCTCCAGAACTAAGGATCACACAATGGTCCAATGCTGACAAGGGCATCATCCGCACTGACCCATTTTGCGAGGCCTTCTTCAAAACTGCAAGGAATTGTGCAGAGCTGCTTTCACCTAACTCACTCTCGGTTGGCTCAACACCGCCGAGGTCCGCACCGCTGCTTGTCAGGCCATGTTTCTTCGTATGCGTAAGGCATTGCGCTGCTCCCACAATCCACTGGAGCATGTGGAAGGTGGAATTCCAGCGTGTTGCCACGTCAACAATGAGACGGTGACCCGGGGAGGCCGATCTGACGCGGCAACACAGCCAGGCGGGACAAGCAGGTGCGAACGGCGGAAGTGCGAACTCAGACCTCGAGCCTTCTTCAAGGCATCCAGACCCGTTAGCTCTTAGAAATTTCTGGACGACAAGTTCATGACTATGTGCCAGGCAAGGGGAGTGCTCCGAGCCAACCCACCGATCTTAAGGGCGGCCAGCAGATTTCGCATCCGTTATCGAACACCACCTTGCCTGGCACAAGGTTCTTGTCACCCAGCCAGCTCTCGGGCCTCGTTGCGGAGAGCCTTCCACACAGCCCTGACCTTGTGTGGACGGTCTCCAAGGCAGATTAATATCAAACACGGCCTGGTGTCTCTGCACGTATGCCACCAGAGGACCCCTGGGAAAGAGCCCTGCACCATCCCTGAGGTGTTGGAAGAGCTGCAGCCCGAGCCTGAGAGCCACCGTCACCCCCTAGACATCCACCCAGCTCACCCAGGAGCTGTCAACAGAATATAGCGGCCTTTGGCCATGCTTACTAGTCCAAATGTGTCGGTGGGAGATGGACTTTTTCTGCCACAAGATGCAACAACGCGCTTGAAATTTTAGATGACAACGTGTCTGGCCAGGGCAGGGACGGCTTTTTCTGGCAAAGAAAGCCCTGCTCGCATCTTGTATTGGGGGCAGGCGAGGGCCGATGACGTGGCGGAACCCATCTGTCGTCCACCATACGGAAAGGCAACATTTCCCAAGGCCATAAAGCCTGGCAATGCCGCATTCAGGCTTTTGGCTTTGGATGGTTTTGGTTAAGTGTTTTCTTCTGCTCCCAAACCAGGAAGACCAGAAGGCTGGCTGCTAGACGCCGCTGTTCGGCGTGCAGGTCCGTCAAACTGGGCGGAAGAAGAAGGGTAGGAAAGGCCTCCTGGAGGTGCTGTGGTACTCGGGACGGTGAAGCTGAAGCGGAGGCTGATGATCCCTGATCAAGACTCTGAAGACATGGCTGCTGAGGAACGCTTGGTGGTGGCGGAGGAGGAGGAGGCGGAGACAGAGGGTGTGACAGTGGTTGAGCCCGGTAGTCGATCTGGCCTTTTTGGCCAAGTTTCCCTCCATTTCAACTCATGCATTCGCTGCATGTGACTAGACCATGTTGGTGGTGGTTAACCACATTAAGGATCTTGCTCTACTTATGCGTTTTATCGGCAAAGGCGCATATGAACATCACTGGGGTGAATCAGAGGTTTGCTCTCCAAGAGGCCCAGGCTTAATGGTACCTGGAGCCTTTTTGACGGCGAGATAAGCGGGAGCGGGGTTTGCGCTGACCGTGGCTGGCTGAAATCATATCAGCGACTTCTGCGACCGCCCCTCGTCCCTTTTTGGTGGCGGGAC
The DNA here is from genome assembly GCA_025379985.1 of Phyllomedusa bahiana. Lineage (NCBI taxonomy): Eukaryota > Metazoa > Chordata > Amphibia > Anura > Hylidae > Phyllomedusa > Phyllomedusa bahiana. The sequence goes on along the minus strand of JAODAL010023838.1, from coordinate 42,527 downwards.
CATAACGAATTACACTACCCATCGTCTTCCTCCACGCACTGATGAAGTGCTCGCAAGCAAATGTCAGCGGAAAAGACAGTATGGAATCCCAAGTGGTCGTCATCATCATCCTCATCAAACCAGGTACTTGGTCGTCCTGACTTTTCTGCAATCCCAGAAGGTTGCGGGCTACAAGCAAGGGGCAACTGCATAGGCGATGCCGACCGCTCCGGGAATTTTTTTGCCGATTGACCGGATTCCGTCACGCTCCTCTGGATTGCAATCAGTACTGGGCCTGGGCGTCAGAGCAGACAAAATCAATCCTCTTGATCTTTTAAACATGCATTTTCTGACCCCAACCGCATTTTGTCATCAAAGAGGTCTTCAGACCAATTGATTAATCCACAAGTGGTGGGTACAACGAGTTGACATTTGGGCTGCTTCATGTTGACGGATGCTGATGGATGCTGGAGTGATGACATTTGTGGCCGTGAGTGGGAGGACGGAGGAGGTAAGACTGCTAGATGCAGGTTGCATTAAACCACTGAAGGACAGCTTGGCTACGATTTTCGTTAATTAGATCACAGGGGTCCCTTACCAGCCGTTGACAGCCTGGACGTTCCTGCAACGACGATCCGCTGCAATGCGGTTTTGTCGCCAGCACTCGGAAGGAGCACCTTCTCTCGTACCTCTACCGTCCATGTGCTAACCCCCTGTTTGCTAACTTACCACCTGCATTTCGCTCCATGTTCAGAAATATAAAAATTTGAGAAGGTATGGAATAGTTTTGGAAAGTCCTCTTAAAAAAGACGGCAATCACAGCTATTCTCAAATCCCTCTAATCAAAACAAAATACTGGGATTCAAATTCAACCGCAAGGTGTCCTATCAACAAATCTGGACTGGCAAAAGGCCAAAAAACACTATCTGTTTAATGTTTTTCGTATAATACACGTATTTTTTGCCCTTTTCAATCAACCTGTTTGAACTATAGAATTGCTGTTTTAAGATTTACCGTGATGCTGCGTCCATGAACAAAGCAGGGTGTGCAAAAGTGCAAAAAACACGTATCTGTGTATGTTTTCGTATAATACACGGTATTTTTTGCACCTTTCAATCACCTGTGGTGACAATAGAATTGCTGTTTTTAAGATTTACGTGGAGCTGCGTCAATGAACAAAGCTGGTGCGCAAAAGTCCAAAAAACCACGTATCTGTTGTGTTTTCGATGATTACACGGTATTTTTTGGCAACCTTTCCATTTCACCTGTTGTGACTAAGAATTCTGTTTTAAGATTTACGTGATCCTGCGTCAATGAACAAAGCTGGGTGCGCAAAGTTCAAAAAACATTATCTGTTTATGTTTTCGTATAATAACACGGTATTTTTTGCACCTTTCCAATTCCCTGAGGTGACTAAAAGAATTGCTGCTTTAAGATTTACAGTGGAATGCTGCGTCAACGAACATAAGCTGGGTGCCGCAAAAGTCAAAAAACACTATCTGTTATGCTTTTTCGTATAATACACCGGTATTTTTTGCACCTTTTGTCAATTCACCTGTGGTGACTATAGAATTGCTGTTTGTAGGAAATTTACGTGGATGCAGCTGTCAATGAACAAACCTGGGGGTTGCGCAAAAGTCAAAAAACACGTAACTGTGATGTTTTCGTATGATACACGGTATTTTTGGCAACAAACAACCTGTGCTGACTACAAGATTGCGGATTTGTAATTTAAACTGCAAGTGGATAATCAACACAGTGGAAATTGGTAAAATGAAATGAACACCTAACGAAATGTAAACTGATAATACAAGTGGAGTTTTGCAACCTAACAAAGAGGACCGGCAGTTACTAGAAATGATGTGTACCAATATAAGTTCAGCCCTGGCCCAATACCAGGAAATATTTCAAATAGCAAACAGTTAATAATAAAGATATGCGAGTGTCGACTTCCTACACTTAAGTCTTGGTGAACTTTAATCCAGTTTCTTTATAGAATAGAGCTTGCTGTGTTCTCGCCGCCACCCCCACCCCCTCTCCGCTTCTCCCCCCGTGACTTTACAGCGTAGAAGCTGCTTTAAAATTCTCTACTAACTCATTAAATCTTCAAATCGCTAATCTAACTAAATGGAAGATCACAACAGCTAATAGTAGAGGTTTTCGTCTGTGCAGAAATAGACTAATTTCGCTGAGTCTGTTGGGCCACAGCAGAGCACGCAGACCGTCCTATTCCTATGAGACGCTGAGAGACACTAAGGGCTTAACAGGAAACGCTGTTCTATGTAATACAAGGTCATGGATTTTTTTTCCAGCCATCGCACCATCAGGCACACATCCCAGGTCATGACGTCGACACACATCTCACCCTGCTCTATTCTGTAATATGATTGCCTGGCCGCCAAAATTTCAGGAAGCGCCTAAAGATGCGCAACCCTTAATAGATTGATGCACAGATTTTAAACCTTAATTTATCGCATGATCTGAAAATTTCGATCACCTAAAAACCTTGCCGATTTCAACTTTGTCCGATAAATATCGCTCCAACACTAAATTTCCTGACATTGAAAAAAGTGAAAAAAAAAATGAATGTTATGAGAAATAGTATGGTCCTGGGCCTCATTCATATTTCAACTATATCACAGGTATCTGGCATTGTTTAATGGGATTTTCTCGCTACAAAGATTGCTTTTTATATTAAAGATCTTGCAAAAACAAGTCAACGTTGGCAAGTTGTGTTTATTCAACATGTCCCTACCTATTCCTTAGATATTCCCCTCTTGTATGGTCGCATCAGCTCCTCAGTCGCTATACGTCTACAGACCTGTTTGAACTCTCCTGATAGGCTGCCAGCGCTGGTCGCTATAGCTACAGACCTAGTGTTCTCAGCAGCTCATCACTGCAGACCAACTGTAGCCAGTTGAATCCAGCAAAGCCAGTAAACATGCCCCTGAATTCTAAAATGAAACTGAGAAAACAGACCTGAAGTAAGATGAATTGATGTAATGAGACAACCCTTTTAAGGTACCTAAACATATACTGTCATGTAATGTGTCATTGTCATTGAAACCAGCCACAAGGATTAAAGGTACAGTGGGTACAGAAAGTATTCCGACCCCTTTAAATGTTTCACTCTTTGTTTCATTGTAGCCATTTGGTAAGATCAAAAAAGTTATTTTTTTTCTCTTTAATGTACACTCTGCGTCCCATCTTGAAAGGAAAAAAACAGAAATGATATTTTTGCTAATTTATTAAACAAGAAAAACTGAAATATCACATGGTTTTAAGTATTCAGGCCCTTTGCTCACCCTTTTGAGCTACTACAGCCGTGAGTCTTCTTGGGAATGATGCAACAAGTTTTTTACACCTGGATTTGGGGATCCTCTGCCATTCTTCCATGCAGATCCTCTCCAATACCCTCAGGTTGGATGGTGAACGTTGGTGGACAGCTGTTTTCAAGTTTCTCTAGAGATGCTCAATTGGGTTTAGGTCAAGGTTCTGGCTGGGCCAGTCAAGAATGATCACAGAGTTGTTCTGAAGCTACTGCTTTGTTATTTTAGCTGTGTGTCTTGTTGGAAGATGAGCCCAGTCTGAGGTCCAGATCACTCTGGAAGAGGTTTTCATCCAGGATACCTCTGTACTTGGCCGCATTCATCTTTCCTTCAATTGCAACCAGTCGTCCTGTCCCTGCAGCTGGAAAACACCCCCATAGCATGATGCTGCCACCACCATGTCTCACTGTTGGGATTGTATTGGGCAGGTGATGAGCAGTGCCTGGTTTTCTTCACTCATACCGATTACAATTAACACCACAAAGTTCAATCTTCATCTCATCAGACCAGAGAATCTTATTTCTCATAGGCTGGGAGGCCTTCATGTGATTTTTTGCAAACTGTATGCAGGCGTTCATATGTCTTGCACTGAGGAGATGCTTCTGTCAGCACACTCTGCTATGAAGACCCAACTGGTGGAGGGCTGCAGTGATAGTTGACTTTGTGGAACTTTCTCCCATCTCCCTACTGCATCTCTGAAGCTCAGCCACAGAGATCTTGGGGTTCTTCTTAACCTCTCTCACCAAAGCTCTTCTCCCACAATTATTTAGTTTGGCTGGATGGCCAGGTTGAGGAAGAGCTGTGGTTGTTCCAAGCTTCTTCCATTTAGGGCTTATGGCAAAAATTCTTAATTTGGCCAGATCGGTGCCTTGCCAAAATTCTGTCTCTGAGCTCCTTGGGCAGTTCCTCAGACCTCATGATTCTCATGTGCTCTGACATGCACTGTGAGCTGTGAGGTCTTATATAGATAGGTGTGTGCCTTTCCTAGTCAAATCCAATCAGTTTAATTAAACACAGCTGGACTCCAATGAAGGAGTAGAACCATCTCAAGGAGCATCAGAAGGAAATGTACAACATGTAAGTTAAATATAAGTGTCACAGCAAAGGGTCTGAATATTTATGACCATGTGATAATTCAGTTTTTCTTGTTTAATAAATTTGCACAAATATCTACATTTCTGCTTTTTTCCTTTAAAGATGGGGTGCAGAGTGTACATTAATAAGCAAAAAAATTAGCTTGTTGGATCTTACAAAATGGCTGCAATTAAACAAAGAGTGAAAAAATGTAAAGGGGTCTGAATACTTTCCGTACTCACTGTATGCCTGAGGCTCACCAGTAGAATTAATTTTTGGTGTCCATCTGTGGAGTCAGTGTCTGACTGGAAGGCTTGGGGCCCATGGGGGAGTTGTTTTTGGGAGCCCACAATACAGCTACTGTACATAAAAATATTACCTGCACACATTTCTATACAAGAGGTTTAAAAATTAACAATATTGTCTACATCAACAAGTTTGGCCAACTTTTCTTTTATGTGTATTGCCAGGATTTCACAGGAAACAATATTATTTAAAAGATTCAAGGAAACATTGGCTTCCCCTATAGAAGGCAACAGAGGCACAAGTGAATTTAAGCAACTACTTATTTGGTTGTATGGGACTTAGAAAAGCTTGTTTGACACTTGAAATGCTTACAAATTTGGCCATTTAACCCCTTACCACCGCAGCCAGTTTTGGACTTCCTGACAGAGCCTCATTTTTTAAATCTAACGTGTCACTTTATGTGAAAGTAACTTTTTTACACTTTTACCTATCCATGTGATTCAGAGGCACATTGTGCTTTAAGCTAGTAAGAAATTTTGGTCCAAAAAATCCTTGTTTATTTGTGAAAAATATCAAAATATGATGAAAAATTTGCCATTTTCAAACTTAAACAATGTCTGCATGTAAGACAGATATTTTTTATCCATTATTCATAGGAACACGGTAAATGTGTACCTTAATAAACACTAGTGTTGAGCGATTATTATCAACAAAGTTGATCGGCACAGTTTTTATGTTGATCGAAATTTTTAGATCATGCGATAATTTAGGTTAAAATCTGTGCATCATCTATTAAGATTGCGCCATTTTCGACGCTTCCTGTCATTTTGGAGGCCAGCAAATCAGCTTACAGAATAGAGCAGGATGAGATGTGTGTGCGACGTCATGACTGGGATGTGTATGGTTGCGATTGGCTGGAAAAATCACATGACCTGGTTTTACATAGAACAGCCCTTCCTGGTCAGCCTCAGTGTCTCTCAGCGTCTCATAGCAGTAGGACGTGCGCTCTGCCTGTGTCCAACCAGCTCAGAGAAATTATTCTATTTCTTCAAAGAGAAAGCTCTACTGTTAGTTGTGATCCTTACAACTTAGTTAGATTAGAGATTGGAAGATTTTATGTAGTTAGGTAGAGAATTTTAAAGGAGCATCTACCGCTGTAAAGTCACGGAGGGGAGCGGGGGGGGGGGCGCGAACACAGACAAGCTCTATAAAGAATTCTGGATAAAGTTCACAAAGACTTAGTGTAGACATTGCACTGCAATAGCTTTATTATTAACAGTTTTCTATTGAAATATTTCCTGGATATTGGGCAGCCTGAACTTATATTAGGATAGACATCTTTTCTAGTAACTGCAGGTCTCTTTGTTACGTGCAAAACTCCACTTTAATTATCAGTATACATTTCAGATAGGTGTTCATTTTCAATTTTGCCCATTCCACCTTTGTTGATATATCCACCTTGCAGTTAAATTAGAATCCAGCAATTTTGTAGTCACCACAGGTGAATTGATAGGTGCCAAAAAATACCTTTTATTATCCGAATACATTACAGATACGTGCTTTTTCACTTTGGTGCACTACAGCTTTGTTCATTGAGGCACCTTGCACTTAAATGTGAATACAGCAATTTTGTAGTCACCACAGGTGAATTGAAAAGTGCCAAAAATACCTTGTATTATCCGCCTACATTACAGATATGTGTTTTTTGACTTTGGCACACTACAGCTTTGTTCATTGAGGCACCTTGCACTTAAATGTGAATACAGCAAATACTACAGGTCCTATTATAAAAAAATGTTGTTTCTAACAGACATTTGTTCTTCACAATTGTCCAAAGTGGCTCAAGGGTCATGCTTTGAATTTTTGGGGGCATTTTGCTGTGACATGCAGCTAGACTACAGGTCCTATTGTAAAAAATTTTGTTTCTAACAGACATTTGTTCTTCACAATTGTCAAGAGTGGCTCAAGGGTGATGGTGCTGTCAGAAACAGGAATAGGTAGGACACTGTTAATGGACACATATTGCAAAATGACTTGTTTTTGCAAGTTCTTTAACATAGCTATCAATCCCTGTATTGAGACAAACCATTTAATACAATTAAAAAAAGAGAAACAAAGACATGGTGGGATTCCATCCTATTTTAAAAATGTGTTTTCTAGATTTAAACTACTAAAAAACTTGCATGTACAAAATAGCTGGTAAAAAAATTCCTCTGAATTGTACAAGGGAGGTACAGGAAAACGTGACCAGATGTAGGTTATTCAGAGGACATGGAGTATGGAGCACGGACAGAGAACAAAGTACAGAGACAATTTCCTCCAGCACATTGAGTAAAATGAGAAAAAGAATGCCAAGAAAAAGGGCACCTGGGTGGAACAGGAGCGTTAACCACCAGTATTTCCAAGTGAAGCTCAATTGGTCCGCACTCATACGGAAGGGCAAGCGCTACCCAGGACAGGGACAGTATATGTCCAGTGAAACTAAAATGGTGGTTGAAAGACTCCTTTTTCCGGCACTTTTTAATCTGGGGTCATGCAGGTTTGGGGCTCATGCTGTGGCCCAGGACAGGTATAGTCAATGTCCAGTGAAACTAAAATGGTGGTTGAAAGACTCCTTTTTCCTGCACTTTTAAATCTGGGGTCATGCAGGTTTGGGGCTCATGCTGTGGCCCAGGACAGGGATATTCAATGTCCAGTTCAAGTAAAATGATGGTTCATATCATACTGTCTTCTGTCACTTTTTAATTTGTGGGTGATGCAGGTTTAAGGGTCATGCTGTGGTACAAGACAGGGATAGTGAATGGTCTGATTTTTTTTCTGTGGCTTTTATAACCTAAGTGTGTTGCCTAAGATGTAGCACGTATCCATTTGACTGTTGTGGATTTTAATTCCAGCTTCTCCAGCCCTGTTTGGGTGTAAGAATGAATGTGTTGTTGCTCTCCCATAGACTTTAATGGTCATCGATCATAATCTACCATCGACCATCGACTATCTTGTCGATGGTGGTCGACTATCGACCATCGACCGATGTCGATGGCCAACGTAATCGCTCAACACTAATAAACAGCCCTAAAAAGACCCCATATTGTAAACTACATTCCTTAAGTAATATATCCAGGGTGTAGTGAGTATATTGAACACACTGGTGTTTCTCAAATTTTTTTAGCGTTAAAAATGAAAATATACTTATTTCCGATATTCTGCAATTTTAGTTGAAATTTTAAAATTTTAATCTAGTGGTTTATTGTGCATTTTGGTCGCACAGGTGTTCTGTAGTTTTTTTTTTAGCATTGGACTATGAAAATGGATACGGAAATGCAGTTACCCAATTGTTTTTTGGGCTTCAATTTTACAGTGTTTGTCGTGCGGTATAAATGACATAATAACTATATGATGCAGGTCAGTATAATTAAAATTTTATATAGTTTATGTTTTATTACTTTTACACAATAGAAATACATTTATTAAAAAATTGTGTTTTTATGTCAACATAGTCTGATAGCCATAACTTTTTTGATTTTTCTGTATACAGAGCTCACTCCAGCCGTGGGTTATGTGGCATGAGGTAAGCGGTAATATACTGCTGGTCCCATGTCGCGATCGTGCGGGGCTCATTTGTGAGCCAGTACGATCTACAGGATGTACTGGTACGTCCACTTGCAAGAATGCAATTCCTGCTAGGATGTACCAGTATGTCCTATGTTGAGAAGGGGTTAAGTGAATCAATAGCAAAACTTCCTTTTTTAATACATCACTCAATTCACTGAGTTGGTGTCACAACAATCTAACCATGTCAACATCATATAGGTCATACAAGGTAACATTTCCATTCAGCCAATGCTCATGCACATGCATAAACCTTGCAAATTGTTATTGTCCAGAATCACCAGGCAAATCAGAGTCAGGCTGCACCCATCTGGTTATGCTGAACAATTACTTCATGGAGATATTTAGCAGTGGTTATGAATTATTAATTACATTGTGTATAGCTCTCGTTTTCAGATGTCTTTTGTCAACCACTAGAACTAGAAAGTTCTGGTAATGCCACCTGTTTTGATTTGAAAACCGATAAAGTCTTAAGGGAAGGTCTATGACATCACAGTACTAGCTGTAACAAAGAGTCTTATGTGAGCTGATACTTATACTTAGTCACATTATAAAAAGAATAATGTTGCATCAGTGCAATTTATCAGTAGTTTAATCTGAAAACAAAGTAATCACTTCATAATAGGCTGTGAGAATTTTTGAGGTAAGATGCTCTTTGTGCGGCTCTAGCAGGTAATTAACATGCAATTATGCTGAATGTTGCCAGTTTCGAATATAATGCCCAATTTATCTCTCTTTGACAGGGAGTTTAATAGAAGCCTATCCAAAACTGGTTCCATACCTGCTCCACACCAATCTCACCCGCCCCCCAAAGGGCAACCTCAGACACCCAACCACAGAAATAAAAAAAAATCTGTGTGGTGAACAAGAGAAAAAGTGCAATTCTGCCACTGTTTTTCGATTTAGTTCTTGTTTGATTTTACGCTGTAAATTTTATCTATATTGTGCAAGTCAGTATGTGTTCAAGGGCCAGCAAATACTGCTACACGAACACCACGTGTCACCACTGTAATGCTACCAATCAAATCATTATACCCAGATTAATATTGCCAATCAACAGTAATATACAAAGACCAAATAATACACCACTTGTCACTACCATATGGTGACTAATAGCACTATAATGTTACTAACCAAAGCAGTAAACCCAGACCAATATAACCAAATAACAATAAACAAAGACCAAATAATACCACTATATCATCACTACCTATCTCCACTATAAAGATACTGAATAATAGCACTATACTGTTACTGAATATAAACCATTACAATAAGAGCAATAATACTGGCAAACAGTGACCATGTAGTGGTAGATACAAGTGTACACAGGCTCTGCAGACTGTATATTACCTACATACAGTGACCATATAGTGGTGGATACCAGTGTACACAGGCTCTGCAGACTGTATATTACCACCATACAGTGACCATATAGTGATAGATACAAGTGTACACAGGTACTCTGCAAACAGTGCAATTACATTTAGTGACTCACAGAAGATGTCTTGACTGATGTCTTGTCCCTTTTCTTCTCCATCCGGTAGAGACTGCTATGACTTCTTTCGGCCACCATTCGTCCCTGCAAAATTTACAACACAAACGCCTGAGACTCTTTACTTCTCTATCATCTTCCCACCTGTCCCCCCCAACCTCCCTACTATGTACAAACTCCCCATCCTAAGTGCCCCAAATGGTAATAATTATCCTCTTGATGCACTGGTAGTTAGGTAGGTAGGACCCCTGTTAGCTAGGTATATAGACCTCCTTGGTAGTAAGAAAGCACCCCCGTAAGTTGTTATAGGGCCCCTCTTACATAATTAGATAGTGGATTCCCAGTAGGTAAGTAGATAGTGGACCCCCTGTAGATAGGTAGCCAGGTAGCTAGGTAGTGGGCTCCCCCCCCCCCCCCCGCATACAATGCGATCGTATTGTACGTGCGGGGAGATAAGTGACATGTCAATTACTTGCGGCGATTATGTGTTGCGAGTAATGCATGTCAATGGAACCGGCTTCGGTAGTACACGCTGATCAGCGCGACATTACGAATGGAAACAATACAGAGTGTTAGGAATTTTCCAAATATGAAAGTCATTAAACCAATCCGAAAACCTATATATACTAACTGTAAGTATATATCTGTAGACCCATGAAAAGTTATCTAAGATTTTGACAATAAAAGGACTTGGTGCAGAGATGGACATCAAGGGCCTTATGTATGAAAACTTTCTAGTAGTAAGACTGTCTTTGTTGCCTAAAGAAACTAATTAGAGCTCAACTTTTATTTCATATAGTGCTCTGGAAATATAAAAACTGAGCTCTGTTTGGTTGTTTTGGACACCAAAGACAGTCTTACTGCTAGACAGTTTTCATACATCAGGCCACAAGTGTTCTTTGGGGTAAGAAAAAAAGACATAAATATCATAATTTAAAGGGTACCTTTCCCTCTTTTTGAGGCCACTAAACTACCTGTACGTTATTTTATAGCTGTTGCTTAACTGTACATATACAGTATAAAAGCATTGCAGAATAGTTTACAATCAATTGCACTCCTTTGTGGTCAAGTACCTAAGGGGGAATAAAAACAAGTTAAAAATTTTTAGAAAAAAAATAAAATATAATAAAAACAAAGCATAATTGGTATCCATAAAAGTATTTTCTAATAAAGCACAACATTTTTTTTTTTTTTTATAAAGATACGGTAGATAAAAATGATGCCAAAATTGCATTATTTTGGTCACTTCATCTCTCCAAAATATTGGAATAAAAGGTGATCAAATGGAAGTCAAATGTACCAAAAATGGAACTAATACAAATTATACTTCAGCTCACAGGAAATAAGCAAATTTAAAGAATTTGGGCGACATGTATGAACGGGCTTTATGCCTGTTTTTTGGCGTATACTGCACCTCCCGGCCCGAATCCCCCTGTCGGACGCAGGGATGCGGTGTTAGGCGCAGCGTTTGCCACTTTCATCTGCGCCCCGCATAAAGGAGCGGGCAGTGGGCGCGGTGTGCGCACGGTGTAGGCGTTCTGGGGAGGGACGCGGCGCGCTCGAAAACTCCGTGGCATGTACGATCGCGAGTCGGCAAAGCGAGGCACAGTGCAGCGCTCGGCAGCTCCGACAAGCAGACCTGGTTTATTTTGGTCTAAATGCTCCGGCGGCGAAGTGAAGCAGAATCGGAACATGCGAGGAAGCAGATAGAAGATCGCGACAGAAATCTCGGCGCTCCGCTTCGTGCAGCAAGGAGTATGAATCCGAAACAATCGCCTTTATAAAGGCGGAAAACATTGTCAGAAAAGAGATGAACCTCAAAAATAAACGTAATAAAAAAAAAAAAATCACTTTCCAAAAATCTAGAACGGCGCTATATCAAGAAATCGGATATTGAAATTGCCGGAAATACTTTAATTCAAATTCTAAAAAGCTATTCTCATTGGTCGGCAGAAACCGGGCCAATCAGAATAGGAGCGACAGTAAAACCTTTCTTTTTTTTTCGTACCCAAAGGATCAATAGTATGGGTGCAACAAAAAGAAAGAAATAAACATGATTTTATGATTTAATTTTTTTTTTTCTTTAAACCCCCATATTATTAAATTTATTTTATTACACATCGGGACAAATTCATGTAGTCTTATAATTTGATTTCGGCCACGTACAGTTTTATTTCAGATTGCATTAGAAAACCCATAAGAGCGTCACTCGCTCTCCCATTGGTCCAAATAATTGGTCCAAATATGATTGGTCAGTTTTTCTCCATAGGTTATAATGGGTCCCTGTCGCTCCTATTCTGATTGGTCAATTCTCCTCCATAGGATATAAGGGCCACTTTTCGCTCCTATTCTGATTGGCTGGTTTATGCCGACCAATCAAAAGCTTAAAAATTTGAATTACGGTATTTCCCCGCGATTCTCTCTATTGCAATTCCCTATGTAGCGCCGGTCTCGGCGGAACAAAACGCGTTGTTCGGGGTTTTAACTGATTTATTTTTAGAGAATGTTTTTAGCTCTTTATGTGATAATGATTTACACGTAATCAAAATTTTTTTTTTTATTAATACTTCTGCCGCCACGGCGCTGAGCGCCGAATTTCAGTGTGCGCCGCTCTCTCCATAGACTACAATGGGAGAAGTAGCTCACGCTCTGATTGGCTGGGATAACTAAGCCACCGCTAGCTCAGCCAATCAGCTCTTTTTCTGCATTTTTACTGTATTTTGAACTGTCCCGCCTTTGATTCTGATTGGTCAATAGTTCTCCATAGGTTTTAATGGTTCAATGTCGCTCCTATTCTGATTGGCCGGTTTATGCCAACCAATGAGAATAGCTTTCAGAATTTTAATTACTGTATTTCCCGGCAATTTCCAATATCCTAATTCTTGAATTAGGATATTGGAAAGTGATTTTGTTTTATTTATTTGTTATTTTTAAGGTTTCAGCTCTTTTTCTGAGACTGTTTAACGCCTTTATAAAGGCGATTTTTGATTCATACTCCACACCGACATGTGGAATGATTTCTCGCTGTTTTCCAGCCTGTCTCACATCGGCACAGATTTTCGGCGCAGTCTCGCACGGTGCCTAAGTCCCGCACTGCGCCCATGTCCCCGCACTGTGCTCCACACACTGGTGAGGCGCAGGGAACTTTTCCTCGCATGTATGAGCGCACCTCCTCGGATGGCGAATCTTCGGCGCAGCCCCGCACTGCGCCTCAGTCCCACACTGCGCCTAACACACTGGCGAGGCGCGGCAGACTTTTCCCCGCATGTATGACCGCACTACCTCCGGCGGCGAATCTCAGGCGCAGCGCCGCACTGCGCCTAAGTCCCGCACTGCGCCTAACACACTGGCGAGGCGCAGCGGACTTTACGTTGGATGTATGAGCGCGCCCCGGCCCCAACATAAATCAGGCGCAGATTTCGACGGAAAACTAGCGGATAAGCACGCCCCGACCCGACGAGCTTCATACATGTCGCCCATTGTTTTGAATGAAGTAGAAAATTGTGAAAGCTGTTTAAATTTGGTATCACAGTCCTATTAATCTGGAAAATAAAGGAGACATGTCATACTGCACAGTGAACCCTATAAAAATAACCTCCACCAAAAATTCCAACCTGCAAAAAAACTTTTTTGGGTTTCTCAGTACATATGGTACATTAAAATAGGTTAAGGTTAAGAGTAAAAAAAAAGGTAGGAGAGCAGATGTGCTTTTGTTCAGCTGCTTCTCCATGAGATTAAATCTCAACCATCCGGTGTCTACTTTGGCATCTAAACCCATCTAAACTCTTGAAGTGCATTCCCTGGACACCCAGTATCTGTTCGGGAGCAATCTGGACCAATCTTATACGCTCTGGACTGTTGCTCCTTGCAGTGACCTTTTGCGGCCTAGTGAAGAGCTGCAGACCTCCATTGTATGGGCATCACTTGCCTCCCCTGCATCATCCTGAGCCCAGACTTAGGCCTTCTCATACTGCAGAGTGGGGGTCTTGGTCTAGTCGGGCCCTGTGTCCAGTCCGCTGTGCAGCACCGGGGATACCCAGGCGATGCTCGCTTCTGACATCGGCCGTACCAGCGGGACTTCATGTGAAGAATCGGAGTCTGTGTGTCACACCGAGCGAGTCTGTGGCGAGCAATGTGGACCTGCGTTACCCGCACCAAGTAGAACATCAATCCTGATCCATCTTATGCCGCGTTCTGTATGTTAGCCTAGAGGAGTCTCACTTTGCCCACGAATGACTGAGCCTCTTCCTCCTTACCTCCTTCTATCGGTACCATCGAGCCTTTCCAGAGCTCTGGGAGTGTGCCCTCTCTGTTGGAGTATTGTGCAGTGACACGGAGGAGACCAACGCAGAGTATAGAGCAGTTTAGGTGGGCCTGGTATCTGCCAATAGATGAGAAGTCCCGGTCTAGCTCCAAAGTATATCACACAATGTCCACTTGCACTTTACTATCCCAGTGAAGTAGTGGGGAACAGCGGAGGGAATGCTAGAGCCTGGGACCACACTGCACCAAGCCCAGCACAGCCTAAGTGCTGATTTATAGATCCACATTGGACTGCCCAGCTACAGTGAATGATCAGTTGTTGAGACTACAGTCAAATAAAGGAAGGAATTGTGTTCCAGTTTTTTATGCTGGCAGTGGTCACTATACTTCTGGCCTTCTCACCTTGAGTCCTTCAAATCTAGATCTCCATTTACACTCCTGGGAGTATGGGACATGTCCCCACGGCACCAGTTTGCTGCCGGCTTTTCAGACGGTTTGTGCTCATCGCGGAGAAAAGCCGCCCCCGGCGGCCGTGGGTACGGCACTAAAACAGGACAAATACCAGTTGGATAAGCCGACTGGTATTTGTCCTTTGCCATGGGGATGAGCCCTAAATCATATTTTTTCATTGTAGTGCAGCTTCATTGCTATAGTACACAGTGCTCCTTTTTTTGATACACCACTGACATCTACTGGTCACAATTGCAATAATTTGCCAACTGCTCTCTTATATGTAAAGTTCATCATCATATGGTCCAGTGACACATCATATTCTATGTCTCTAACTTAGTTAAGATCTTTGTTCATGTCAACAAGCTTGACCAGCACCCAAACATGGTTAAAATGGGTGGTCCTCCGAAGGCAGTTGCTTCCCCTATGAAACAAAATGGAATTAAGGGGGATTTAGATAAGTTTGTTAAAAAATCATCAAGCTTTGATTCTGCAGTGTCTGGCTTGGAAACTTCATACTCTGTTTCCTTCAAACCCTCCTCTCCCTAATCTTATTCACTATGTATGTCTTCCATGCAGTAGTTATTGACATATTGGAGGCATTCTATCTACCACACTCAGCTCTCGCTCCTCATATTTCTGAATTGTGCTTCTTATTCTGATTAATATCCAGGATGATTTTTAACTTTAAAACAATTAATGCTAAAGGCCTGAACTCTCCATGACTTAAGGATAGAATAATTAATTTCGGCTGTAAACCTTCCACTAAAACTCAGGTTTTACAAAAACGACACTACACCGAAATTAGGTGAAAAGGACAAAGCAGAATTTTATTTAATCCGCAACCGCAAAAAATATTTTTTAAAATTCTTTAGTGATAAAACATAACAAGTCCATCCCTTTAACCAACAAACAACCATTCACCAACATTGGGACCAGGAAGGCAGAACCTTTTCCCTTCCATTTTTTTTAAAATTTAAAAGTCGCTGCCACCGAGCCAAGTGCACCCAAACACCAAACATATTTCTGACTATATCAACCCAGGAACCCATTTTCCACCTTTATTCCATCCTTGTGCACGCTCATGGTTCTCCGTGAACCACTAATATCCCATTTTACTGCCTCAAAGGACGCCTCTTTTTTATCCCCCAAAACTCCCCACGACTTGAAAAAGAAAAAAAAAAAAAAACCCTAAAACAAACTCAAACGCGTCCCCAAAATGACACCCCAAACACCAAAAAATATTTATGGGGAAAAATTAACCCGGGGAACCCACTTTCCACCTTAGTTTTCATCCTGGTACGCGCACTTGGTTTCTCGGGCAAACTGCAAATTTTCTCCTTTACCACCCCCAAAGGCCCCCAAATTTTTTTGCCATTTTAGGGAGTCCCATTTGGCCCCCTTTAATGCTGATTTTTCCTTTGCCCAACCTTTTTTACATTGCTTCAAATGCCTCTTGTAGATCAAGACACCATAAATCAATACCAATCGCGTAAAGATTAAGTAACGCCATCCCCACGCAAAAAATCTGTCACCTTTTTTTCCAAAAATGTTCCATAAAAACCAACCCCCCTTTTTTCCCCTTTTTTAAAAAAAAGCCCCCCTCTTATTCCCTTCTTCTGAGTTTAAACGAATCTTTTAAACCGATCAACCCTTTTGCTTACACCCCCGGGTTTACCCCACTATGCCCGACCAAAAACCCCCCAAAATATCGGGGACCCATAAGCCAGGGGGATTTTTTTTAATATCGGGAAAATTCTGGTCCCTGGAAGCTTGCAATGCCAAATCATTACCCCCTGTATCGATCAACAAAAGATCTAGGCACCAAATCCTCCCCCCATAAAAATTTAAATTCTGAGAGAAAACGATTTTAAGAGCACACAAAAATTTCCCTTTTATAAAAACCCGTTGGGGGAGGGGAACCAAACCAGCTCTCAAGGCCCCCAGTATACAAATGAGTGACCAAAAACTCAAGTCACACATGCTGTTGCGCCTAAAAGAAAACAGAAAGAAAAAGACCACCACAAATAAACATTTAAATTATACATTAAAAAAAAACCAAAATTTTAAACGGGAACTTTATTTCCCCAAAAACACAACGACTCCCACCCCCAAATTTCCCCTTGATGGCCCCCCTACCCTAACCCCATTTAGCGGGCTTCCGTTGGGGCCCCCTAAAGTGAAAAAAATTTTTTCCCTGAACTCCTTTTTGTTCGGGTCCAAATTTCAAACAACCCGGGAAAACCCCCAAAAAAATTGATAAGGGTTTTGACTATTCTAGGGAACCATCAGGCACGCCACCCCGGGGTGAACATTCAAGAAACTCTCCAGACAACTCACTGATCACTACTGACCAACCTGTGTGGGGGTTTATACTTTTCCATCCCCTTTCTTGACCCGTCTTGGCCCCGCTAAAACCAAACCAGGACAAGCCTGCCAATGTTTTAAACTGCCAAAGTCGTGTGTTTTCCCTAGGGGAAAACATCCCTTGAAAACCTCTAAAATTTTGCATAAAGATGTTTTAATTGCATAAAAAATAAACATAAAATTTGTTTTTAAAAGAAAGCTGCAATCATCTGGTTTTCACGCGACGCCTGCAAGTGGACCCATTTTTTCTACAATTTGTTCTCAGTGCCTGTCGCACCAAAAATTTCTTTGAAACATCCCACCACCCCCGTATCTTAAACCAAAATACCATTGCCCCAATTGGGGTTTCAACGTTAAAAGAAAACCCCCTACCTGAAATGCAAAAAAAAAAATAAAATCCCAAAAAGACAAAAAACTCCTCGTCCGACTGACAACCCCCAACTTGACTGACCAAGTCCTCATAAAAACCTCCACACTCCGGAATATGCTTGCCAGGTCCCCATACTCACTGACTGACCAACCAAAGAAACTGCTGCTTCCAGACCACGCTCAACTTCCGGTGCCAACTCGTGAAACCTGTCCCACTGGAAATGAGAAAGAGATTCAGTCAGCGAATAAGTAAAACCCCCCTGAACTTTGCACAGTCCAAAAAAAGGCCTTTTTTAAGTACCAAACCATTTAGAACCAATTTCCACAACAAATGAAGTACGGTGGAAAACCCTAAACCCCCTGCTTATTAATCCCCCATGGGGAAAAGCGTTCCCTCAACCACACAAAAACTCCCATTTCCCGGTTTTGCCAAAAAACATTTCCCCACTTTTAAATTTCCTTTTTTTTTTACCGGGGACAACCAAACACTCTGCCGTCCCCAAAAGGCAAACGACGACAAAAAACACGCCCTTTTGGCAGTTTTTTCCTTTTACAAGCATTAAAAAAATGGGGCTTTCCCCCCCCCCAAACCGGGAACTTTTCCCTTTATAAACAAAGGAACCCTGTGGCTTTTTTTTAACCCCCCATCACCCCCTAAAACGTATGCAACAAATTTTTTTTTTTTTTTTTTTTTTTTCTTTTTAAAATAACCTTTTTTTTTTTTCAAGCAGGCAAACAGCTCTCCATTGCTGTGGAATCAATCACTATCCCCAAAAACTTAATTTCAGTGCATTGACCCACAGTTTAATCTGGAGCCAGCAGAACACCCAAAATCTGCCACCCTTTTCCTTTAGTCCGTAAAAAACATTAAAACCTGTAAGGAATGCCCAACCAAAGGGAAGGCTTTAACCTTTTGTTTTCCCCCAAAAAAAAGGTACCCCCCTCTGAGCAGCGGCCCCGGGAAAACTTGGGGAAAAACCCCCCAAACCAGGGGAAAAACCCCACCCCTCCGCACACTCCTTATCTCCCCCAAGCAAATGCCAAATAGTTACCAACAACCCTCCAATCACAAACACCTCCTGCCAGCTCACCCACCCCCACCACAGCAAGCCCTCTTTTTTTCCCTGTTCTTGGGGGTAACTGCCCAGCAGCTGCCACCACATTTAACCACGACAATCTCTCCTGTACAACCGGCTCCATGGATGCCCAACCACGATGACTTCTCTCCTCCATGGAATAGGAGGGGGGCAAAAACCCCATGCCCCTTTTTAAATGCTGGAAAATCTGACACTTCCTCATCCCCCCTCTGCAATTTCCAACGGAAAACCCCGCCCACCTCCACACCAGAGACTGGAGCGTAATGGTCAGAGAAGGTGGAAGTTTCCCTGCAGTTTTCATGGGGCCCGGCTCCCGGCCCCTCTAAAAAGCTCTCCCAACACAAAACCCCAAGTCATCCCCTGGGGGGAAGCCTTTTTGCGAGGCCGAACTTCCTCCCTGCTGTGTCGTGTCTCAATCAGACAGATCGCCGAGCCATCTGTCTGATTGGAACATCACCAGATGAAACAATCGCATTATGCTGATCCTTACACAGACACCCAGGAGAGCTGAACAGATATGCCATACGCTTCACTGACCCTCTCCGCATAACTGGATTCAAACCTATGCTCTTGCAAACAGGGAAGCAAAACAGCTCTAAAACCCTTTGGCACAGGAGGGTCCCTGCTGGGGTTTCTAATGTCAAGAGAAAAATTTAATTTTAAACCCCACCCAGAGGGAAAAAATGCAAAAAGTGTTTTGGGTTTTTTTATATCCACAGGGTCCAAGATTTATGTACAAAATTCCCTTTATTAGATAACGAAGTTTCGGTTTTAATTTAGAAAAATTTTTCAAAAAAGTCACAATCCTGAAAAGAGGTAGAAAAAGGGGTGAAGTGAAGGGCCCTTAGCCCTATATAAAAGGAGCCTCTTGGGGTTTTTTAATGTGAAAAACCCGGGGGTGATAAAAAGAATCAGAGCCAAATCTCCGGTGGTTTGAAAAAAAAACAAGCCCCAAAACCCAGGGCCCAAGGGGCAGAAAGGAGCCTCCACAGCACCCTGCAACACAGCCAGGATACCATCCCGCACGGTCCCCCACCCCATGGTTTACCCCTACCATATTTCACCGCCACCAGGAGGTTCCCAGGGGGGTACATTTAAGGGCCTTTTAAAATTCGTGAATAAGTTCCCCGCTTCCAAAGGGCCCCAAAAACAAAAGTAGCCCCGAAAGGCTTAAAAAGCTAATTAAAATATTTCTTCATTTCATTTTAAAAAACATAGTAGCATACAAAGTGGAGGTCGTGGACAAACCTCCCTAATATATGTTTTCATCACAAAGGGGAGTAACTCTGCTTCTTATGTTAACCCTATAAAGGACCTCATTGTACAACCAATCTATAAAATTTCTTTTAAATTTTGAGTGGGCGAATTTCCCCAAAATTTGTTTTTGTTTTCCCCTTTACCGGAATTTTTTCGGCCCAAAAAAAAACTTCGTTCCGAAATTAAATTCGGGACGGGAAACACGTTAAAAAACAGCTATTTTTCCCGGGCTGCAAAAAAGCCTGCAGGGGGGCTGTAGAAAAAGTTGGGGCCATGCTTAAATATGCAGAGAGAGCTTTTGGGTTTTTTCTTATACAAAGTTTTTTTTTAGTATGAACCCAGATGGGCTGCCCCCGCTTTAGAAACGCTTTACTATAAAATTCCCCCCGGGGCCTTTTAAAAGGGCCCAAAAAAAACCAAACAAAAAAAGAAAAAGGGGGGAAAGTAGGGCCCGATAAAGTCATGGCAGCACAGCTGGAAAAAAAAAAAGGGTGTGGGCTCAGTTTTCAACATCCCTTTACAAAATTTGGGGGGTGAGGCAGCAAACCACAGCAGCATAGGGCAGATTGGGACAATGATATTCCGGAGGTGGCAAAAAAAAGGAATAGGGCCCCGAGGGGGGACCAAAAGGGCACAGTGTGGAAGGCAAAGCAGCAGCCACAGCAGCAGCATGAGGGCAGACGGGACAATGACATTTGGAGGGGCCAAAAACCAAAAAGGCCACAGAGTTTGGGGACAATGACCAAGTGTGTAGGGCACACCCGCACCACAAAGGAAGGGAGCATTTAGGTCAGACAGGGCACCCAAAAGGGCACAGTGTGTAAAGGTCCGCAGCAGCCCCAGCGCAGCATGAGGCAGACAGGGGAAAAGACCAGTTTGTAGGAAAGGCACAGCCAAGCACAGCATGAGGTCAACAGTGGCACAATGACATTTCTGGAGGTTTTCAAAAACATTTGGCCAAAGAGTGGGACAATGACACATTTGGAGGTCCCCGGGAGAACCACAGCCCGCACGAAGTCAGGGAGTGGGGGCCAATCACATTCTGGAGGTGGGGAAAAAAAAAGGAAATTTGGGCCCCAAAAAGTGTGACAATGACACGTGTGTAGGTCACAGCAACAAACCACGCACAGCTTAAAGGGCAGAAAGTGCAAATGACGAGTGTGTAGGTTTACCGGGAGCAGCCACAGCAGCAGCATGGGAGGTCAGACGGGGGCCCAAAGACACAGGTGTGGTCCGGCAGCAGCACGCAGGGAAACATGGGGGTCCAGGCAGTGGCAAATGGGCACAGTGTGTATTTACGGCAGGGAGCCCACAGCAAGCATGAGGTCAGACAGTGGCAAAAAAGACCCAAATGTGTAGGGCAGGCAGCAAGCCACGCAGCAGCATGTGGTCAGGGGCAGTGGCACAATGGCACAGTGTGTTGGGTTTAAGGGAGCAGCCACAGCAGCAGCATGGGTAGACTTGACACAATGACACAGGGTAGGTCAAAGGCAGCGCCACAGCAGCCCGCATTAGGTCATTCAGTGGACAATCACCCTTCTGGGGGGTTTGGGAAAAAAAAGGAGTAGGCCAACAAAAATGGGGGCAATGGGCACAGGGGGTAGGGACGGCAGCAAACCATTGCCAAAAAAAGCATGAGGTAAAACAGTGGAACAGTTACGGTGTGTAGGGCACGGCAGCAGCCACGGGGAGCGCATGAGGGCAGACATTTGGGACAATTTAACACAGTTTTGGGGAGGTCACGGCCCGCAGCCACAAACAAGCCCTGAGGTCAGACGGGCACAATGACACAGTGTTGTAAAGGTTTACGGGAGCAGCCACCCGCAGCACTTTATTTTAGACAGTGGCACAATGACACAGTGTTTAGGTCACCCGGGACCCGCCACAGGCCGCACATTTAGGTCAGGGCAGTGGCCCCCAATGACATTCGGGAGGTCAAAAACAGGGGTTTGGGCCACAGGGGTGGGGCAAGGGCACGTGGGGAGGTCACGGGAGAAGCCAAGCAGGCGCAAGAAGTCAGGGCCAAAAATGGCACAATCACATTCTGGAGGTGGGGAAAAAAAAGGGGAAAGGGCCCCAGGGGACAATGGGCCAAATGTGTAGGTCACGGCGCAGCCACAGGGGCGCATGAGGGGCAGGGGCCCGTGGCCCCAATACAGAGTGTGTAGGTCACAGCGCACCACACAGCAGCATGTGGTAGACATTGGGGACAATGAACAGTGTGTAGGGCACAGGGAGCAGCCACAGCAGCAGATGGGTCAGAAGTGACACAATGACACAGTGGGTAGGGCCCCGGCAAGCAGCCACAAACAGCAGATGGGTCAGGGCAGTGGAAACAATTTACATTTGGAGGGGGGCCCCAAAAAAAGGAGTAGGGCCCCAGATGGGACAATGACACAGTGTGGGAGGTCACGGCCCGCCGCCATAGCCCGCAGCAAAGAGGTCAGAAAATGGCACAGTTACAAAAGGGGTGTAGGTTTAAAGGGGCAGCCACGGCAGCAGCATGAGGTCAGGGCAGTGGCACAATGACACAGTGTGGGTCCGGCAGCAGCCACAGCAGCAGCATGAAAGGGCAGCATTTGGGAAATGACACAGGTGAGGTCACGGGAGGGAGCCAAAAGCATCAGCATGATTCAGGCAGTGGCACAAAACACATTTTGAGGTGGGGAAAAACAGGGGTAGGCCCCCCGGTGGGGACAATGGACCCCAGTGTGTAGGTTTACGGCAGCAGCCCAACAGCAGCATGAGGTCAACATGGCAAATGGGGCAGAGGTGTGTAGGTCACGGCAGCGCCACAGGGGCGCTTTAGGTCGACAGTGGCACAAAAGGGCAGAGGGTTAGGTCACGGCGCAGCCACAGAAACTTTCATTTATGGGCAGACGTGGCACAATGACACAGGGGGGTGTAGGCCCCGGCAAAAAGGCAAGGGCCCACTTGGGCCCCAGCAGCCCCCCTTTAGGTAGACAGTGGCAAATGACAATTGGGGTAGGGCAGGCAACAGCCACAGCAGCAGCATGAGGTCGGGCGTGGCACAATGACATTCCGGAGGTGGCCCAAAAAAAGGGGGTTTGGGCCCAGAGGGGACAAAGAAAACAGTGGTTTGGGAGGTTTCCCGGGGAGCACCACACAGGGAGCATGAGGGCAGGGCAGTGGGAAAATGACCCTTCTGGAGTGGCAAAAACGGGATTTGCCACAAGGGAAAATGACACAGTGTGGAGGTCACGGCGCAGACAGCAGCAGCATGGGTCAGACAGTGGCACAATGACGATTTGGGGAGGTGGGTGGCAAACCTCCCTGAAAAAAAGAGGGGCAATGGAGAAATTTCACAGTTTGGTAAAAGGGGCGGGTGGGGGGGCATCAAAGTTGCTGAGGCGGGGTAGTTTGAACCCAGATCTTTCTCACAGTTTGGGGAGGGTCTGGGATGAGTCTGACCCTAAGGCATTGGTGTGAAAAAATCCTTGGCCGATCCACGCCTGAAACTTTGACAAAGAAATCTTCATATGGCAATACAAGCAGATTCAAATTTTGCAAAAGTTACCAAACATTTTTTTAAATGTCCATAAATACAAGAATCAATCTGAAACCTCGTATTTGGGTTTTTTTTAAAATTGGCAATCCTACGGGTGGCAGGAACAAAAAAGCATTTCCAAACTGCGATACTGCGAGCAACCCCCGGCTACCCCAATTTGAGATGCATACTATTCTGAAGGGGGGCGTGACGCGGGCCCGGCGGGTTTGGGGACCCCCCCCCCCCTTTCTCAAGCACCGCTGCTAGCTTACCTATGCTTTTTATGGGTAAGTGCAAAGATCTACACTTTGCATTTCTAAAAATTACGGCAAAGAGAAACTACTTTAGCCAAATTTCATAAAATTTTATAAAAAGGCTCCAAGCCCCCAAATTTCCGTTCATGCCAGGGGCCCAAGTGTATTTAATTATAAATCCACTTCTTCATGTTAAGAAACATTTCAACTGATTCTCCTTCTCTACACTAACTTCTTCCAATACATCCCCCCTTAGATCAGACACTTTTGATTGCTTTTTAAAAAATGTCTAGCTAAGCTCGTCTCCCCCCAAAATTCTTCCTACCCTCACTCTGTGCTACGCCTTATTCCTTTTTTCCATCTAATATTGCTGCGATCTCATTGACCTAGTTTTTACACTCCTCTTTGTCTTCCCATACGCTTTTTCCCCCAAGGCTTTTTACTATATAATCCATTTTTTTTATGCATGGGGAAAGCTCCTTTAATGGGGTATGTTTCTCCATTGTTTGGGTGTGATATTTGTGGGGCCTTTCATTATTGCGCTCAATTTTTGGCAGTTTGTACAAACGTAATCCCCTTTTTTTCTGAAAAATTAAAAAAACCCTTTTTTGCCCCTTTTTCCCTTTTATACACTTTTAACTATTTGACTACCTATTGTACGCCCTTATGATATGTAAAGTAGGGAAGATCTTTAAATAATTTCCAAACCTACATCGCTCTTCAAAATACCCAATGTTTTTTGATTACTCTTTTTTATATTTCATATGGGTGTCAAGGTACTTTTATCAAGAGCTCCCCCCTTTACTTTTTTCTGATGCCTATTAATAAGGGAAAACGATCTTTTTCCCCTATTTCTTGTGTATCCCTTCCATTTTATCCATCATACCCCCTTTCTTCAAAATTTTTTAAAGATTTTATGCTCTGTTCTTTATAATTTTCTTGGGGGGAACAATTTGCCTTAAATCTTGTAATTGACCTTTCACTATGCCCGAAATTTTTTGGCACATAAACTTTTTTTTTGCAAACGTTATTCCCTCAGCTGGTTTTGGTAAACACTATAAAAACCCATGAGTGACTTTTTTGACCCGACGTAAAGGTAGTGGATGACATCCTTGCCCTTTTGTGGCAGTGAACTCATGAAGGGTAAATTTTTAAAAATGTTCTTCCAAAAATTTAAAAGTGTTTTTTCCCGACCTCTAAAGGGACAAAAAAATGTCATCCACATCCATACCAGGACTCCACCCGTGGTGCCCGGGGGTTTTTTGATATATTTTTTTCTCAAATGCCGCCATAAACGTTACGTAACCCCCTCCCACTGGCGACCAAAAGAGGTGCCTGCTCTGTAGGTATATTTCCCCCAATCTAAAATAGTTCTTTGTTAGGACAATGTCCAAAAAGCCCAAAAAAATTAATTTTTTGTTTAGTAAGTGTGGGATCTCTCCCACGCCTCTCTACTGCCTGCATTTCTTCTCTTTTGGGGTATAAGGAAAAAAAGATTTTACACAAGGGGACAAATCAAACTTCTATGTCAGACAATGAGCCCAATACTGAAAAAAGTGACCTGTGTCTTTTAAATGCCCGTAGCCCCTTCTTACACCCTTTCTGTAAATTTTAAATCTACAAATTAGCTTTTGGGTTTTCCACGGGGAAACCCTACCCCCAAGAATAGATGTCCTGGGGTTAGAAAAGGGGACTTGTGATTTTTGAAAACGAGTATGATGGAACCCCGTGGGATATTCATTTTAACATATCTTTAATTTTTATCATAAAAGTTCCTGTTCCAGAGCTTCAGTAAGTACTATCTAAATCTTTTACATATTCTGCATGGGATTTCCTCAAGTTTTTTATACACGGTTTTGGCCCCATCAAATGGTTTGGCCTCATTTATATTTTTTCTGCTTGGGACGACGGTGCCCCCCCCCCATCCTTTTGCTTCTAACAATAATCGAATTACTTTTTTTATCTGCTGTAAAGCTAAAGCTTCATCCCAGGTTTTTTATATCTCTTTTTATTCTGGCAACTTTCCCATTTTTTTTGTTACCTCCATAGTAACTACTTTTATAAACCTTTTAAAGCAGTACGTTTTACCTCGGATCAAATTGACTTTTCTTATATAATTTTTTTGGAACCACTCTCCCCTCCTATAGAATTTTTTTTTTTCTTTTAAAAAACTTTTTATACATTATCTCAAAAATTTTTAAAAAAACAAAATTAAATCAAATAAAATACTTCATTTACCGAACAAAGTTCAGTCCTTTGCAATAATCGCTTTCTGGGGATTACAATTCTTTATGGAGATATTTCCAATAATCCCTCAGTTCCCCGAATCTTTTCTTTTTCTTTGATTTTTCTGCAGTGCGTTTTTGCGTGGTTTGGACCAGAGCGCCCAAGTCCCTTTCCCCCATTTTATTTTTGTTGGTCAAAAATCCGAAGCTTTGGAGTTTTTCCTTGTGATGGGCTTAATTTTCCCCTCCGGTTTATGGCTGCTGCACCTTCCGATTCAACTGCTTTTTCCCCTTATTTAAACTTTATTTTCCCCTTCCTGTACTGATCTTACCCCATCCTTGCCCCTGAATATCACGATTATGCAGGGAATCCCTGCTATCTCTCTCAAATTTTTCACTTGGTCTGAAACGTTGTAACTTTATTTTTTCCATTTGTATTGCCAAATTCCCATTTTTCTTGGGCATAAAATTTTGCGTCACGCCTTCTTAAACGGGTCACTAGGAGGTGTTCATTTCTCACTTTCTTAGGTTCACCTGTAAACGGATAGTAAGGGCATCAATTTAGTAGATACTGGTTTCTGATAGCGTACCCGCGTTACGAAAACAGGGTATCTGCTTAATATGGGTTGCGAGGGGTCTTAACCCTCGGATTCTTCATGTTTCACAAATTGGGGAAGTGCCGAAGCAGTGAGACGAGATACTTCTTTCTTTTGACTGCCAAATTTCCTTTGGAATTGGGAAGGATTTTCCGCGGGGTTTCCAACCACCAAGCCAGCTCCTCTGTTTTATGATGTTAACCCGTTCATTCTCAGAGAACGAAAAATAATCCGCCTGCCTGTCAGTGATGTTAGCCAGTTCATCATAAGACATTGGGCCACATGTATGAACGGGCTTTTCGCCTGTTTTCTGGTGTATACTGCGCCTCCCAGCCCGAATCCTGCTGTCGGACGCAGGGATTCGGGTGTTAGGCGCAGTGTTCCCACTTTCACTGCGCCCCGCATGAAGGGGCGGGCAGTGGGCACGGTGTGGGCGCGGGGTAGGCGTTCCGGGGCGGGAAGCGGCGCGCTCGAAAACTCCGAGGCATGTACGATGGAGAGTCGGCAAAGCGAGGCGCAGTGCAGCGCTCGGCAGCTCCGACAGGCAGACCAGGTTATTTTTGGTCAAAAATCCTCCGACAAGGGCAAAGTGAAGCAGGATCGGAACATGCGAGAAGCGGATCGAAGATCGCGACAGAAATCTCGGCCTCCGCTCCGTGCAGCAGCAGTATTATTCCGAAAAAATCGCCTTTATAAAGGCGGAAAACAGTGTCAGAAAGGAGCTGAACGTAAAAAATAAACATAATAAAAAAAAAAAAACCACTTTCCAAAACTCTAGAACGGCGCACTATCAAGAATTATGATTTTTGGGAAATTGCCGGGAAATACAGTAATTCAAATTCTGAAACCTATTCTCATTGGTGGGCATAAACCAGCCAATCAGAATAGGAGCGACAGTGAACCATTAAAAACCTATGGGGAAGGATTGACCAATCAGAATCCACGCGGGATAAATTAAAAAATACAGTAAAAAGACAGAAAAAGCTTTTGGGCTGACTAGCGGGGGCTTGGCTAGCTGGGCCAATCAGAATAAGGAGCGACAAGACCCATTCTAGTCTATGGAGAAGTTTAGACCAATCAGAATCCATGGCGGATAATTCAAAAACAGTAAAAATGCAGAAACGAGCTGAATGGCTGAGCTAGCGGGTGCTTGGCTACCCCAGCCAATCAGAGCGCGAGCTACTTCTCCCATTATAGTCTATGGAGAGATGGGCGCACTGAAACCCGGGGCACTCAGTCCCCGTGGGGCATGAAGTATTAATAAAAAAAAAGATTTTTATTATGTGTCAAACTTTAAACAAAAAAGAGCAGAACCCTTCTTTACAAATAAAGCAGTTAAAAACCCGAACAATGCGTTTGTCGCCGAGACCGGCGCTACATAGGGAATTGCAATATAGAGAATCGCCGGGAAATACAGTGATTCAAATTGTTTAAGCTATTCTGATTGGTCGGCATAAACCAGCCAATCAGAATAGGAGCGAAAATGTCCCTTTAAACCTAGGGAGGAAAATTTGGGACCAAATCAGAATAGGACGACATGTCCCATATATTTTTATGGAGAAAAATTAAACCAATCATATTCAAAGGCGGGACAGTTCAAAATACAGTAAAAATGCAGAAACTAGCTGATTGGTTGAAGCGGCGGGGCTCGTCCACTTAGCCAATCAGAGCGCAAGCTACTTTCTCATAGAGTTCTATGGGGAAAAGAAATTCTGAGCGCGCTCTTGATTGGCTAAGTTAAAAGAGGGCCGTTATTTGGACCAATGGGAGAGCGAGCGACGCTCCTATGGGTTTTCTAATGCAATCTGAAATAAAACTGTACATGCCGAAATCAAATTATAACACTACAGAAGTTGTCCCGATGTGTATATAAAATGAATAATAATATGGGGGTAACGAAAAAAAAATATTAAATCAAAAAAAACATGTTTATTTTTTTTATTTTCGTTAGCCAAGGATCAATAGTATGGGTGCAACAAAACTAAAGAAAAAAACCTGATTTTATTGATTTAATATTTTATTTTTTGTTACCCCATATTATTATTCATTTTATATACACCATCGGGACAACTTCTGTAGTGTTAAATTTGATTTCGGCCATGTACAGTTTTATTTCAGATTGCATTAAAAAACCCCTTTAGAGCGTCGCTTGCTCTCCATTGGTCCAAATAACGACGCCTCTTTTAACTTAGCCAATCACAGAGCGCTCAGAATTTCTTTTCCCCATAGAACTCTATGAGAAAGTAGCTCGCGCTCTGATTGGCTAAGCTGGACGAGCCCCCGTCGCTTCAACCAATCAGCTCGTTTCTGCATTTTTAACTGTATTTTGAAAATGTCCCGCCTTTGAATATGATTGGTCAATTTTTCTCCATAGGATATAATGGGACATTGTCGCTCCTATTCTGATTGGTCAATTCTCCCATAGGTATAATGGGACATTGTCGCTCCTAAATTTTGATTGGCTGTTTATGCCGACCAATGAGAATAGCTTAAACAATTTGAATTACTGTATTTCCCGGGGATTCTCTCTATTGCAATTCCCTATGTAGCGCCGGTCTCGGCGACAAACGCGTTTTTTCGAGTTTTTAAACTGCTTTATTTGTAAAGAAGGGTTCTGCTCTTTATCTGATAATGTTTTACACATAATAAAATGATTTTTATTAATACTTCATGCCGCACGGTGCTGAGAGACGAGATTTCAGAGCGCCCATCTCTCCATAAAACTATAATTGGGAGAAGTAGCTCGTGCTCTGATTGGCTGGGGTAGACAAGCCACCGCTAAACTCAGCCAATCAGCTCTTTTCTGTCTTTTACTGTATTTTGAACTGGGCCCGCCTTGGATTTGATTGGTTTCCCAAAATTCTCCATAGTATATAATGGGACTTTGTCGCTCCTATTTCTGATTGGTTAATACTCCTTCACAGGTTAGAATGGGCCACTGTCGCTCCTATTCTGATTGGTCCAAACTTCTCCATAGATATAATGGGTCTTTGTCGCTCCTATTCTGATTGGCTGGCTTCTGCGACCAATGAGAACAGCTTAAACAATTTGAATTACTGTATTTCCCTGGCAATTTTCTCTATTGCAATTCCCATGTAGCGCCGGCTCGGGGACAAACGCGTTGTTCGGGTTTTTAACTGCTTTATTTGTAAAGAAGGGGTTTTGCTCTTTATCTGATAATGTTTTACATTTAATAAAAAATTTAAATTTTTTGATTTAAAACTTCATGCCGCACGGCGCTGAGTGCCGAGATTTCAGTGCGCCCATCTCTCCATAGACTATAATGGGAGAAGTAGCTCGCGCTCTGATGACTGGGATAGACAAGCACCCACTAGCTCAGCTAAAACAGCTCTTTTCTGTCTTTTTACTTTTATTTTGAATTATCCCGCCTGGATTCTGATTGGTCTAAACTTCTCCATAGACTAGAATGGGTCTTTGTCGCTCCTATTCTGATTGGTCAATAATTCTCCATAGGCTAGAATGGGTCTCTGTCGCTCCTATTCTGATTGGCTGAGCTAGCCAAGTCCCCGTAGCTTAACCTATCAGCTCTTTTCAAACATTTTTACTGTATTTTGAACTACCCGCCGTGGATTCTGATTGGTCTAAACTTCCCCATAGGTTTTAATGGCTTTACTGTCGCTCCTATTTTGATTGGCCGGTTTTTTTGCCGACCAATCAGAATAGCTTCTGATTTTGAATTACTGTATTTCCCGCCCATTCCCAATATCCTAATTCTTGAATTAGGATATTGGAAAGTGATTTTGTTTTATGTATTTTTTATTTTTAAGGTTTCAGCTCTTTTCCTGAGAATGTTGAACGCCTTTATAAAGGCGATTTTTGATTCATACTCCGCACCGACATCTAGAATGATTTCTCGCTGTTCCAGCCTGTCTCGCATCGGAACTGTTTTTTAGGCGCAGTCCCGCACGGCGCCTAAGTCCCGCACTGCGCCCATGTCCCCGCACTGTGCCCCACACACACTGCGGGCGCGCGGTGGACTTTTCCCCGCATGTATGAGTCACTACCTCCGGCGCCGAATCCTAGGCGCAGCCCCGCACTGGGGCCTCGGACCCGCACTGCGCCTAAAAAAACAGACGAGGCGCGGCGGACTTTACATTGTATGTATGAGCGCGCCCCGTCCCCGACATAAATCAGGCGCAGATTCCGCCGGAAAACTAGCGGAAAGGTGCGCCCCGACCCGTCGGGATTCATACATGTGGCCAATTGTGTCTATATATTCCAACCGCTACACGAGGATCAAATAATCAATGTTTTCAACACTGTAGCAGGGAAGAAATTGTTTATCCGCCACTCACTCACGTCTGCTTTATGGAGGCTCCTCAACCTTCCGATAGCAGCGCGTGCTTGAGAAAGGGGGAGGTCCCCCGAAACGTCGCGCGCCCTGCGTCACGCCCTCCTG
The DNA here is from genome assembly GCA_025379985.1 of Phyllomedusa bahiana. Lineage (NCBI taxonomy): Eukaryota > Metazoa > Chordata > Amphibia > Anura > Hylidae > Phyllomedusa > Phyllomedusa bahiana. Next base: position 11,992 of record JAODAL010023838.1, on the reverse strand, counting down.
TCAGAATAGTATGCATCTCAAGATGGAGTAGCCGGGCTATGCGGTCGCAGTATCGCAGTTTGGAAACGTGCTTTTGAATGTTCCTGCCACCTGTTATGGATTGCCAATACTACTAAAACGCAAGTAACGAGATGTTAGATATTAAGTCTTGTATTTATGGGACTTTTAATAAATGTTTGGTAACTTTTGCAACATTTGAATCTGCTTGTACTGCATATGAGCTCTGAATCGGAGGTTGAGGAGCCTCCATAAAGCAGACGTGAGTGAGTGGCGGATAAACAAATTCTTCTCTGCTACAGTGTTGAAAACATTGATTATTTGATCCTCGTGTAGCGCTTGGAATATATATACACAATGTCTTATGATGAACTGGCTAGCATTACTGACAGGCGGGCGGATTATTTTTCGTTCTCTGAGAATGAACAGGTTAACATCATCAGAGAAGCAGAGGCAGCTGGCTTAGGATGGGTGGAACCGCAAGAATCATCCACTAACTTCCAAAGGAAACTTGAGCAGCTCAAAAAGAAAGAAGCTAGTCTCGTCTCACATGCTTCGGCACTTACCCAATATGTGAAACATGAAAGAATCCCGAGAGGGTTAAGAAGCCCTCTGCAACCCATATTAATGCAAGATGACCCTGTTTATCGTAGAGACGCTGTACGATATCATCAGCATACCGGGTGAATGCTACTGAAGATTAGAATGTGACCTTATACAATAACGGGGCTGATGTACCTGTCATAATCGTGATATATACAATGGAATGGCCGAGGATCGGGCTAACATCAGATACAGGAAAGAGAGAATGAAGAGATCTAATAATGAGGAAAGCAGTACTGAATCGGAAGGTGCAGCAACCATAAACCGGATGCAATTAAGATCCATCACAAGGAAAAACTCCAAGGTTTCGGATTTTTTAGACCAACGAAATCAAAGTGGGGAAACGGACTCTGGAGGCAGCTCTGGTCCAAACCAGCGCGAAAAACGCACTGCAGTAAAATCAAAGAAAAAGTAAAGATTCAGGACACTGAGGGATTATTGGTCAATATCTCTCATAAAGAATTGACTAATGCCCAGAAAGCGATTATTGACAAAGGACTGAACTTTGTTCCGGTGAATGAAGTATCTTTATTTGACTTTAATGTTGATTTTTATAAATTTTGCAGATCAATACGTATCAAAATGTTTTTTCAGGATACAAAAAAGCCTATAGGAGGGGAGAGTGAGATTCCTAAAAAATTATATAAGAGAAGTCAATTTGATCCAGAGGTGAACAGTACTGCTTTAGAAGCGTTTATACAAGTAGTTACTATGGAGGTAACAAAGAAATGGGAAAGTTGCCAGAATAAAAAGAGATATAACATCACTGGGGATGAAGCTTTAGCTTTACAGCAGATAAAAAAAGATAACTCGATTATTGTTAAGAAAGCAGACAAGGGGGGGCCACCGTCGTCCAAGACAGAACACAATATATAAATGAGGCCCAAACACATTTGAGTGACCACACCGTGTATAAAAAACTTGAGGCAAATCCCACTGCAGAATATAGTAAAATGATTGAGATAGTACTTACTGAAGCTCTGGAACAGGAACTTATTACTGATAAAATTAAAGATATGTTAATATGCAAATATCCACGGGTTCCAATCCTATATCTCGTTCCAAAAATACACAAGTCCCTTACCAACCCACCAGGACGACCTATTGTCTAGGGGATAGGTTCCCTGCTGGAACCAATAGCTACTTACGTAGATTCATATTTACAGAAGGCTGTAAGAAGGGACTCACGGTCATTAAGAGACACAGGTCAATTTTTGCAGATATTGGACTCATTGTCTGACATAGAAGGTTGCATTATGTGCACCTTAGATGTAAAATCTTTATTTACCTCTATACCACATAGAGAAGGAATGCAGGCAGCTAGAGAGGCGCTGGGAGAAGATCCCACACTTACTAATCAAAAAATTAATTTTTTGATGACATTATTGGACATTGTCCTAACAAAGAACTATTTCAGATTCGGGGAGGAAATATACCTACAGAGGCAAGGCACCTCTATGGGGTCACCAGTCGCGCCGAGTTACGCTAACACGTTTATGGCGGCATTTGAGAAACAATATATTCAAAAAACCCCGGGCTACCACATGGTGGAGGCCTGGTATCGGTATGTGGATGACATCTTTGTCCTGTGGAGAGGTACGGAAAAAACACTTGAAATTTTTGTGGAGAACATTAATAAAATTCACCCTCTCATTGAGTTCACTGCCACAATGAAACAAGGATGTCATCCACTACCTTGACGTCGAGGTCAAGAAAGTCACTGATGGGTTTTCTACTAGCCTGTTTGCCAAGCCAACTGAGAGGAATAACGTTCTGCACAAAAAAAAAGTTTTCATGCGCCAAAAATATTTCATGGCATAGTGAAAGGTCAACTTACAAGAGTAAGACAAATCTGTTCCACCAATCAAATGTATCAAGAACAGAGTCAGAAAATCATTAAAAAATTTGAAGAAAGAGGGTATGATAGGATACAGATGGAAGGGATAGCACAAGAAATAGGTGAAAAAGATTGTTTTGCCTTATGTAATAGGCATCAGAAAAAAGATAAAGAGGGAGCTCGTGCATATATAAGTACCTATGGCACCCATAGTGAAATGATAAAAAGAGTAATCAAAAAACACTGGATTATATTGAAGAGTGATAGTAGGTTTGGAAAATTATTTAAAGATCTTCCCTACTTTACATATGTAAGTGACGTACAATAGGTAGTCAAATAGTTAAAAGTGATATAAAAGGAAAAACAGGCAAAAAAAGGGTTGTTTTTAAATTCAGAAAAGAAGGGGACTTACCCTTGTACAAACTGCCAGAATTGCAGCGCAATAATGAAAGGCCCACATATATCACATCCAACTAATGGAAGCAACATACCCATTAAAGGAGCGTTCCCATGCGATACAAAAAATGCGATATATATAGCCCTGCGTTATGCCCGCCTGTCAGAATAGTATGCATCTCAAGATGGAGTAGCCGCGCTATGCGGTCGCAGTATCGCAGTTTGGAAACATGCTTTTTGAAGTTCCTACCACCTGCTATGGATTGCCAATACTACTAAAACGCAAGTAACGAGATGTTACAGATTGAGTCTTGTATTTATGGGACTTTTAATAAATGTTTGGTAACTTTTGCAACATTTGAATCTGCTTGTATTGCATATAAGCTCTGAATCGGAGGTTGAGGAGCCTCCATAAAGCAGACGTGAGTGAGTGGCGGATAAACAAATTCTTCTCTGCTACAGGTTGAAAACAAAGGTCATCGTTTCACATTTCCCGGACAAGCTTTTTCCCTTGGGCTAAAAAATGGCCCCCGCCCACTGAACACAACCCTGTATGCCACCTACTGGGGGGGCGAGCACGGGATTCCCCAAATGGCAAACTCGGCAATTTTGCGGCCACACTCCAGATTGGGGGTCCCAGGTAGTCCAGGGGATTTTTCCAAACTGTGGTGGCAGAGTGCTTTCCAATGGGCCCACCACCTTTTTGGTTTTCAGGGCCCCTCCCCCCGGGGGCCTGCTGCGCAGCTGGCGCCCTGCCCCTCCCACGGGGCGGGAAAGGGGAAAGGTTTCCCCATCAGTAAATCCAAAATTTTAGGTTGCGCTTGTTTGGAGCGGGTACTGTTTCCGAACCCCCCCCCCCCCCCCCTCAGCCAGGGCCCCAAAAAGAAACTGAGGCTGAAAAACCCCCCGGTCACACCTGCCCAGGGGAGGACGTTCCCGGCAAATGGGCCAGGGGCCAACGACTACGGGGGTTTTCCCATAAAATTTGTTTTGTCCCCCCTCAATACCCTGGGAAAAAGGGCTCCCATTTTGGGGGGAAAACGAGGGTCCAAAAGGGGGGGGAGAGCCAGAATTTCCTCCCCTGCCGGTGCGACTATTCGGCGGGGTTCCACAAGCCAGGCAAATCAGCATGCTGGGGGCCATCTTGCACAAGTGCTCCGAGGGGTTTCCCCCCTCCATCCCACTGTAACTCCCCGGTGCTTCCCGGTCACTGTTTCGTTCCTCATCTCCACTCCCCTCCCCCCAGCGCTCCTGCTCCTCCTCTCTTTCCCCCTGGGTAAAAAAACCACTCATTTTCACCAAAACAAGGGCTTCTGTTTCCAATGTCCTCCTCCCCCCTCCTCCTCCTCCTCCTCCTCCTTTTACTGCCCCCCCCGGGACTCAGTGGCCGCGAGATTTTAATTCCCCACGTCTCCAGTCCCCTCCCAAAAACAGATTTTTCGCATCTTTTCCCGGGGACAAAAGCAGGGGAAAAGACTTTATTCTTCCCGAAATTTCCTGGCACTGAAAAATAACGGGCCTCCCCTCGAATGGCCTCAACAAACGGCGGGGTGCCCACCATGAGCTGCCACTGGCTGACATCAAAGTTACCCCGGGGGGAGTACCCCTGTCCCCCTTTGGATCACCCAAAATCGTTAATGGCCTTCTCTGCCCATACAGTCGGCCAACATGGGGCGGGCCCGGGAAATTCCAACGGGGGGAAACACCCGCATATAAAGAGTGTGTTGGGGGGGGGCCGTTCGCCGCTCAACTCGAGGAGGGTGTTCCTAGCTTTGTAAAAGGGGATAAAAGGGGCATGAAACATTACCCTTTGGCCATTTTCAAAAATCTTTTTAAATCGTTGGAAGACTTCGGGAAAGTTTTTCACAACCAGAATGAACACGTGCGCCATCCCAAGGGTGGCAGGGCCCAACCCTCCTGGGTCCCGCGCGGACACCATTTCCCCCCTTTGGGCCCCGTCCCCCCAGGGGTTCCCCGTTTTGGCAGTTGGCCCGGAAAAAAGCCACACATCAAATTTCCCTTGCTGAAATACAGGGACATTTCCTCCCCGGGGTAAATTTCGTTCGCCAAAGGGCAACCCCGGTGTAAACTGCTTGAAAAAACCGGGGCTTTTCCCCTACACATGGGGTTATGATGAAGCAGTACTTGTGGGGGGAATGAGTTTGGTGGGGGAGGAGGAGGAGGGGGGGGAAAATTGGCACGGACCGGGCATTTGACAAAGTGGAGGAGAAAGGGGCGCCCTCCTGCCCAAGTTTGGTTGGTGTGCCTGGGGGGGGAAAGGGGGGGCCAACAATCACCCCCATGGGCTGTAAAGGAAACATGTACTGGCCCTGCCCCTTTATTTTACAGCCCCAGACGCCCGGGCCCCTGCCTTGCACCTAGGAACAAACCGATAAGTCAAGGACGGGCCCACCTTCTTTCTTAAATATTTATGAAGTGCGGGTTACTGGGGGCCTTTTTGGAAAAAAAATTTTGGAACTCCCCCATTTTGGGCTCGCACAAGCCATTATTCTCAAACATGCAGAGTCCCCCAAAATTTGGGAAAAGGGAGGGACTGCAGAACCAACAACTTGGACAGGGGGAAAGGTCAGCTGCTCACCTTAGGATGGTTGGCCATACTGTTGTCCTTTTCAATCGCCTCGCAAAACCACTGCCTGGAAACCCATGAGTACGGGAGCAGGACACTAACCGGGAATTATTTTCAACAGAAACAGCCCCCTTTCCCTGCAGAGTGGTGGAGCCTTGACGGGCGAAAAGGAAATTGGGGTGGCCACGGGGGCGTTTGCTGTTTGCGGTTGCCCCGGCCCAGGATGGCCCACCACATCTGAGCCAGCCCATTTCCCCCAAAGGCCCCCGGAGGGTTTAAAGCTCCCAAGTGTTGCCCGGGGGCCGTGGGGGCCAACCCTTTAGCCCCCGGGGCCCACGCTTCACTTTCTCTTCCCCAGTTTAAAAACCATATCCCCCAAAATTGGGCTCCCCGGGGTTTTCCTTAGCAAAAAAATCCCAAACACCCCCGGAGTAACCCGGATTTTACCGCCAACCGCCCCCGCACGAGTGACTACTGCCCCCGGGCTCCCCTCGCTGAGCCCCTGGGGCCGCAAATTTTTTTTGGACCTCCCGAACCCGGGTTTTTTTAACCCCGTTGCCGGGTTTTGGAAACCCACCTCACTTTTGCGGAAAAATCCTGCTGACTAGGGGCCAAAACGACCCATTTGCTGGCTGCGCCGCTGCCTAAACGCCCCCCAAAGCTCCCCCTTTTCTCCTGACGATGATGAAGCCCCGCCTCCCCCCGGCCCCCAAATTTGCGGGCGGCTACAACAACATCTATTTGTGTTTCATCCACTTTTCTGTCCTCATCCCGATCTTGGATGGGGAAGGCTGACCCCCAAAAACATGACCCCCCCCAGCCACTCTCAACATCTAAAACTTTGCCGGGCCCACTGCAAGAAGCAAGGGGGTATTGGCCCCATTTCTTTGCTCCAAGTAGCTCTGGGCTGCCCCCCTCAAATTTTTTTCATCCTCGCTATAAAAGTGGCGCAAAGGGCCCAGACCACATAGTTAGATCTCTGCTGAGGGGAAACCCGGGGGGAAGAGGCGGGTTTAGGACAGGTGAGGGGCCGGGTGACCCCGCCCCCAGGCCCCTGCCCAAAAAGGGTTTGTTTTGACGTTCCCAAACCCACTCTTGGGTGGGGTTTTTCAAATGTCCCCTGGGGGGAATGGATGGGCCTAGTCAACCAATCAAGAACCCTTGGGGTTTCTAGTCCGCACACGGGCCCCTAATGACCGGGGGGCAGTTTGGCCTCACCGAGTTTCCCCCTGCGGCGACCCCTTGCGTGCTGCGACCTGGGCCTGCTCCAGGAATATTTGTTTCCCCTCCACTTGCAGGGGGCGAAGAGCCCTGCCCCTCTTTTGTCTGACATCTGTTTGTTCTAAAAGTACAAACCTGGGTTTTTTTGAAGATAACTGATATGGGTAAAAAACCCACCCCGTATTTGACTCCAAATGAACCCATTAAAGAAGCTTGGGAACCCTTGGATATAAAATTTCGTCCACAAATGGGGAAAGGGAAAAAATTGACTTGTTTTGTGCCGTTTAAAAACTCTGTGTATTTTAAATGAAAGTAAAGGCTTTTAAATTTAAACCTTTGATATGAATTAAAGCTTTAAAAATTTTTTTCTTGGCCCGGGGAAAAAGAAAATTTTCCCTTTTTCTGAGTGCAACCCCCAAAAAATACTTTTGTTTAACCCCCTTGGGTGTTTAAAATTTCGGGCCAAAAAATTGGGGCCACCACAAAATATTAGCTTTGGGAGCGGTTACAATGGATGTTTTTTTCGCCCCCAAAAACAAGAATAAAATTGTAATTAACCCCTTTGCTTGTTGTAAAGGGTACGGAAAAAGTGTATATTTTTTGGGGGGTGGAAATGGCGGTTTCCTTTTGGAAATCCCCCACACTGAATAACAAACTTAATTAACCCCCGGATTAAATTGGGGCCCCAAAAAATTAAGCCACCACCCAAAATAAAAATACTTTGTAGCGTGTTTTCAATGCGGTGTTTTTTACGCCACACAACCCAAGAGATAAAAAATTTTTAATTAACCTTTGCTTTTGAAATTGGCTTTCAGGGAAAAAAGGGAATAAAAATTTGGGGGTGAAAATTTTTCCCGGTTTTTTTTAGTCACCCCCAGCTGAAAAACAACGTTAATTAACCCCTGGATTAAATTGCGCCAAAGAATTGAGCAGGGCCCAAAAAAGAAAATGGTATTTTTTGTAAAAACGCTGTTTTTTTAAAGAATACAACAGGAACTGGCCCTTAAAATCCCCCCCCTTTGGGTATTCCAAAAGGGGCTTTGAGCAGATTTGGATTTAAATGTATAAGCAGCTGAATTTGGGCGCACACGGACTTCAGATCCAAATACCCCACAAAATCAGAAATAGAAATTTAAAAAAGCAGTCCCCTGAGACAAGCTGAGACACCCCCCAAAAATCGCTGGGATAAAAATCAATTTTTCAGTAACAAATCAGCCGCGGCCCGCACCTTCCCTGATCAGTACATGAGAGCGGTATAGCTCCCAGCGTCGCGCCCGGGCTTTTAAAAATTGGGTGACGTACAGAAAACCCGCCGGGCTCTGATTGGCTTAATCTCTGGGACATGTCATGCAGGCTATGCCCCTTTTTCCTCCCAAGTTTTTTTGCCCCATTTTAAAAGCCATGAACTTTGCACGTGCTCGTATCGACCCAGAGGGGTAAAGGGTAACTGGTCAAAAAATACTGCACGGGGAGGGGATGTTAAAAATAAAAATAAAAAAAAACTACTAGGATTGGGGAGTATTTTCTTCCCCCCCTGCCCTTTCCCAAAAAACGGGTTTAAAACGACAAAAAATCTTGTCCTCCAAAAATGTACCCAAAAAAAACATCAACTCTTCCCACAAAAAAAATGCCCCAAAAACACTCCGTACAAAAGAAAAATAAAAAAAAATTTATGGCTCTCAACCAAGGCCCATGCAAAAACCTGTTTTCCTTTTTGAATAAAAAATGTTTTTATTGTGGGAAAAACAATAAAAAAATAAAAAAATATACAAATTGGGGGATCGCTGTAATCGTAAAGACCTGCGATTTAAAACTGGGAAAGTCATTTTTACTGCACGGTTTACCCCCTTTTTAAAAAAAAAAAAATAAAAAAAAACAACCAGGAATTCTGTATTTTTTTTCCAAAAAACCTCACAAAAACCTTAATAAAAAATGAATCCCCAATTGGGATATGCCCCCATAATGGTACAAATAAAAACGTCAACTCATCCCACAAAAAACAAGCCCTAACACTCCGGATACAAAAACTAAAAAAGTTTTGGCTATCAGAACCCGGACAACAAAAAAAACGCAATTTTTTATAAAACCACTTCTATTTTTTAAAAGTAATAAAAAAATAAAAAAACCCCATATAAAATCTATACAAGCAATTGTACCGACCCCCATAGTAAATATATTCCCCGTCATTTAAAACCCGGACGGCGAAAAGCTGAAAATTTAAGCCCAAAAAACAATGCGAATTGCGTTTTTCCCCCCCATTTTTTTATGCCCAATTCAAAAAAAAATTTTTAAAAAAAGGAAAACCTGTGCTCCCAAAAAAGTACAATACACCCCTAGAGAGATCTATGAGGGGTGCGAAATCCAAAATGGGGGGACTTCTGGAAGGTTTCACCTGTTCTGTTATTTTGGGGGGTTTGGGAAAAATGCTTGGCCCCACCAAAAACTGTGTTTTCCAAAAAAACCAAATAAACAACCCCCCTCCCTTTGGAAAACCCCCCGCCATGCGCCAAAAAAAAGCAGTTAACCAACCCCCATGGGAGGGGATTTTCCGAAAATTGGGAAGAAATTGCTTTAAAAAAGGTTTTTGGGGTTTTTTTCCCCCAGGAAGCCGTGTAAATTTTTTTTTTCATTTTTACAGCTTAACGGGTAAAATATGTTTTTTACACACCTGTGGGGTAGCTCATAAAAACTCAACCCCCAAAACACCCCTGGGTATAATTTTCCCTTTAAGGGGGGTAGTTTTTCCCAAAAATTTGGGGGCTTTTTTTTGGGGGGGTTTTAAATTTAAATTTTAGCACCCCTTTGGGCGTCTGCAAACCTGAAATGGCCCCAAAATAAAAACCCTAATGAAAATGAACCCCCCGAGTCCAGTAGGTGCCTCCTCCCTATTCTGGGGCTTGTTATTGAGGCCCCAAAAAATGCACTAGGGGCCATGTATGGGATAACTCGAAAACGGCAGAATCTGGGGAAACAAATTAAGTTGCATTTCCCCTGATCCCCATTTAAACCGGAATTTCCCTTTTGAATAATGTATAAAAAAAATTTTAAAAACCAAAAAAAGTGAAAAATTTTAAATATTTCACTTTCCAAATTTGCTTTGATTCCTGTAAAAACCCCAATGGGGTTTAAAAAAACCCTAAAAGCGGTTTTTGAATACTTTAAGGGTGGAGTTTTTAGATGAGGGGATTTTTTGGGGGTATCTAACATACAGGGCAATCAAAAGTCACGTTAATTTGGACCCGTCCGTGGGGGGGCCCCCCAGCAAGGGATTTAGGGGGGGGGGAAAAGCACGTTTGTTTTCCCCCCCGGACTGAGGGTCCGTTTTCCCCGGGACAATTTAAAACCAAATTTTTGAAAAAACGAAAACTCTTTTTTAAGGGCGGGCTAGGGGTTCCCTAGAGGTCGGTCGCCCCACCGGTGCCCACAACAGCCTGCTCGGTTTCCCTATACCCCAGCTCTGCGCCAAAAAACTCCTTTGGGTCCCTCGCTTGCCTGCGGGGCAAGCGGCCCCAACTTTAAATGCATCCCCCCGCACCGTGTCCCTCCCTCTGCTCTCCTGATGGCCCCCCGGGCCCGACGATCCTCTTTCCCGACCACGACTTTCCCCCAGCTGCTGCAAATGCTTCTGTCCCAAACCGGGGGACGGGGGCCCTGAGCCCCGAGGGCTCGCACACACAACGGGGTGCTTAAAACTCCCCTCAGCATCCTCCCGTTGCTGCTCCCCCGCTGACAGCAGTGGACCCCGCGCTTCCGTCCAAACTTTCATCTGCTCACCCCTGGGCGACCCAGCAAAACCCACCCGGCGGAATAGACGGAGAGCGGGAGATACGGCGAAACGGCAGTGAGACAGCTGCTGCGGTCAATACAGCCGCTTACCGGATCAGAGAACGATCAGGCAGAGCGGGGGATCCGACGGATTAAGGTACACAAACCCTACACACATTGACAGGCCGCAATTAACGACCAACCTTTCATTTACACGCTGACGGCTGCCAGCAGATGTGAGGAGGACGTAAAGATAATATATCAACAAATAGGCTCCAAGCCTGTAACGCCATTTAAACCGAAATCCGCGATTCTGGCGGGAATTTTGGCGCCATCCTGTCCTGACCGGTGGCCATTTTAACTGCCCCCAAATCTGGGAAAAGCTGTGTACCACAACTCAGCACACGACTTAAGCTTTAACCCCCACGTTTCTACTTAAACTGGAAAGTAAAGCCTACCCGGGTTGAGAGACATTTTTCCTCCACTTGCATAGTGCAAGAGCAGACTCTAATACATTCCCTTAGTCCCCCATCACCCACCTCCTACATTACAAGTCCACGCTGGGAAATTTGCTGGGGACATATTCTGATTGCTCAATGTAGTCTTCGGCGACACCTCTGATAAAAAACGGAATTGCAACAGTTGAAAAATTTTATTCCTGGTCTAAAACCTCTTCTACTTCCGGAAATCCATCACTCTAAAGTGGAACTTAGAAGGCTAACCTCAATCTACTTATACCCTCCTGGTTTACCTTGCCTGGCGCCCTCTCGACAAAGAAGACAATTCCATTTAGGAAACCCCACCAGGGACTAATCTTGCATTCACTCCCCAAGTGTCAGGTACTCTAACGCTGCGTAATCCCTGTAATGGACCTTGCACAATTGCTCTATCCTGGATGAATCTAGTGATTAATCTTGAAAGATTCGTTTCCACCTAGAACATGTTAAATTACTAGACTTCTATAGGCCTCACCCATTAGTGGAGTAACTGAGAACCTTCCTGTTCCCCACTGATATCAAAGCTCTGAACCTCCAGCTTAAAATCAGCCACGGTCCTGACGGATTCTTTTACCACTTCTATATCTAATATCTCACTGCGGTACATCTGCTAACAACTTATATACTGACTCAGCCCTGTTCTTTGGACTGACAAATATTTGCTTCATTATTGAACCGTCACTTTCGCCAAGGACATAAGACATGTGGGGGGACTGTAAGTTTTAGCTCACAGTGAAAATTAAAGTTAACTCTATTGATAATTTCGAAGAGTGATGGGGTTTGGGAGGATTTCCAGGCCGTGGCAATGGCTAAAAGTAAAAGAGATTAGAACATGGAAAAAACATTCTCAGTGATATAGGAATTGCAGAAAGGCCGATATCTAACACTGCAAGTACTGGGGTAGGTTTTACAATGAAAACCTGTAATCTTGGAAAAGAAACGGAACACAGTCTTCCATAAACTTTTTAATTACGGGCATCCCCACCAAACATGGAGAAGTACCTGGGGACCACAATTTTTTCCCAAAATAACCTAGAAGTTCCGTATGCATATGGGGCCCGGCCCCTGGCGGTAGATCCACGAAGATGT
>JAODAL010023837.1:0-61832 GCA_025379985.1 Phyllomedusa bahiana | reverse complement strand
GAGTGTCGCCATGCATTTTTTCATGCATTTTTTTCTGTCCGTTCAAAAATTTGACTGTCAATTTTGATCCTTTTTGTGCAGAAGGCACCCTTTTTAAAAAACTGTACCGTGATTTCTGCTGCAGAAAAATGATCCAAAACGTCCTCGTGTTGTTTTTTTTATGCAGCGCCTTTAAATGCTTTTTTCGGACGAAAATGTACCCGAAACGCCGTTGAACATCCCCTTAAAGCGGATTTTTCCACATTGACGTTAGTGTGAGGAGATATGTCGATCCGCCTGTGTGAACAATGCGTAAAAGGTGCAGCAGTATGCTGTATTTGTTTTTTTCATTAATCATGACAAAAAGCCAACATGACTGTGAAATGTCCATCTTTTTGCCATAGCTAGTGTGAAATTGCAGCAAAACGACGAGGTTTTAGTGTGATTTCATGGTTGTGCTGTGGTACTGAGGCAAATACTGTACTCGGTTTTTCTGCAAATTGCTGTGGGTTTATGGTGCAAGGGCCCCTCCCCTTGTTTTTGCCTTTAAAATTTTTAAAATCCATGGTTTAAGGGGGTTCACACATTGCATTTTTGATGCATTTGAAAAATGCATGCAGTAAAAACATTTAAAAAAATACATGTTATTAAAATTTTAAAAACACCTGGTGAAATTTACGTTTAAATTTTAAAAAGCTGTTTTGTTACAGCTTTTTTGATGCTTGTGTCGAAAAAGGGAAATTTTTCACCGGCATATTTTGTGGGGGTAAGTACGCACCACAAAAAATTTTAAATCATTGCCTGAAAATAGTATTTCCTGAGTTTTTACTGTAAAAAAGAAATTACAGTCAGTTTTTTTTTGGGGCGCTTACGGGGAAATTACTCAAAAAATAGGGGGCGGTCTTTGGGCACTGTTTAAACCAAGCTTATTTTTCAACAGCGGGGGAAATTGCGGCGCATATCTGTGCACAATGTGCGCATTGCAATACGCCATGTGAACATACCCATAAGCAATATGTGAACCCAGCCTAAAAGTCAGTGCGATTTTTTTTGTTGCCACGCACAATGCTACCCAATACCCATTGGGACCCTTTCATACTTTTTTTTCATAGCGTTTTTTGTCCAAAACCAGGCATGCTGTTTCCCGGGGGGGTATTGGCCACACAAGTGGTGGGGTTTAAAAGTTCCCGCTCCCTTGCACCGCGGGCAAGCCCAAAACCCACCCTGTTTTAGGTTTTTTCCCTTTCAAGGACTGCGAGTAGTGTCCCCGCACATGCAGCGTGATGACATATGCAAGCTAATGAAGCAAGGTGTTATGTGGGGAAAACAGGGAGAGGGAAGTTATATTTTACATTTTTTTTTTTTTCTTCAAAATTGGGGGGGGGGCCCTTTTAAACTATGTGCCGGGGGGGTTGACTCCCTTTCCTAAAGGGGGAAAACCCTTTAATATCTTAATTAACCTACTTGGGGGTTTATATCTACCTACCCTATTGGGGGGCCCTAAAAAAATAACCATTGCGGGTCTTCTCCCTACTTTTTGGGGGGGAATTTCTATACCTTTTTAAAAGTTTGTACCTACGGGTTTGGGATAAATACCAAACCTACCAATGGGGGCCAAATATCCCTCCCTTGTACCTATTTGGTTAAATATAAAACCTACCTACTTATATTTTCCCAGCCAAATGGGGGCCTTTTTTTCCTGTTTAAACCTTTTTAATAAAAAGGCCTACTTTATTTCCTACCTACTTAATGGGGGCCCTTTCTGTTGTTGGGTTATGCCTCCCTAAAAGGGAAAGGGGTTTTCTTTTTTTTGGGCCAAAACCTATTTGGGGGTGTACTTTCCCTTTACTTTTTTTGGGAAAGTTCACCTCCCTTTTAACTAAATTGGAAACACAAAAAAAAAAATTAATACTCGGTATACAAATGAGAGAACCATAGCCATCTTAACCATTTAAGTCATCATTACCATTTGGGGAGTCTCTATAGTTACCCTTTTTGATTGTAAACCCTAAAGAGCAGGGACCCTTTTCCTTCTTGTACCAGTGTTAGTTAATAATTTGTCACCTTTGTATTTTTTGACCTATGTTATGTATAAAACCCCGAATGCAGCACATCGGAAACCCAAAGGTTTTGGGTTAAAATAAATTTTTTTAATAATAATGTAAAAATGGAAAAACCCTGTTTCCCCGAAAATAAGACAGTGTTTTATATAAATTTGTTGCTCCTAAAAAGGCACTAGGTCTTATTTTCAGGGGAAAAGCTTATTTTTCACAATAAATTTATAGCATTCTACACTAGTGTGGTGTGTATATATATTTTTATATATATAAAATATATATATTTATTATATTTATAATATATATATATTATTTTTATTCTTTAAAAGTTTAGAGTCACAAACCATAGGATTTAGTATGAAAGGACATTTTAGGGGCAGCGGTGACTTATCTAAAAGGTGGCAAATGTGACGCGGGGGACCTGTGAAACAGAAGTTCCAGAAAGCCCCATCAGCCATCCTTAGATTTGTGTTGGTCGTATTATTGCCTTTTCTCCCCCCTTTTTCCCCTCTATTACTTACATGTTTTTCGTCTCCTTCCGGGGATTTTTGGGACCTGTGTGACATCAAAAGTCCTGCCCCCTGAAAGGGGTCCTTCAACACTCTGCACAAAAATATGTCGAGGGCTGTTTCTCGGGGTGACGGGACTTGGAAAACACCTTCTTCCCCTTCCCCCCACCTTTCTCCTACCCCCCTTAGGGAAAGCCCTGTGTAGGGGGAGCCCTGCAAATGATTTTGCTATGTCTTTTTTCGGGGGTGCCTTATATTGGGAATTCAACAAAATCTTGCTAGTCTTACTTTGGGGGGGTGTCTTATTTTCGGGAAACAGGGGTAGGTACTGAGGTGCTGGGTAAGTCTAAGATGTTTGAGTGATACATTCTGCAGGGAATAGTTGTGGCTGGAAGAAGTTGTCATGGTTATCTGGACTGGATGGAGAAGAAAAAATGAAAGAAAAAAACTCCCATCAGAGAAGAGGGCACCTGTGAGTCCGTCAGGGGTTATTTTGCTTCTGTGAGGTCAGGGTGTATTTCTTTCATGTACGGTTTACCTGAGCTAGTATCTGCCTACTATGTGGTGACTATATGGTAGTGTTATATAGGCAGTGTACACTTTTCTCTGATGGTAACAGTGAGTGTACGCCTGACCATGTGATTGGGGGGGGTCTTTCCCCAATTCTACTTTCGCTTGTTTTTTTTTAAAGGGGTTATTTATTTTGAAAAGGGTTTTGTGGTGCGACCGGTGAAAAAAGTGGTAGGTTTTTTTGTGCCAGGGCTGCTTTTTAGCACCAGTCCAGCTCTGTTCCCCATCACAAATTGTGTGATCCATCACTTGATTTGCAAAAAAAAAGCAAATCCTACACCTGTTTTTTTTGGGCACAAAAAAAAAAAACAAAGGCCTTTTGAATCCCCCGAAAAATACGGTGAAATCGTAGACTATTTTATGTTTTTTCAGACTTATTCCACGGCACGTACTAAGCGATGGGAGAAAGAAGTAAAATGTCCCTTCTTGCTGGCGCTTACACGCCGGGGAAAGTGAAAGTCGTGGGACAAAAAATATTTCTTTTTCTGTTTTTTTTTTTAAAGTAGGCTAACCGCGCATCTTTCAACAGTGCTTCCACTGACTTTCACTTTGTGTGAACATCCCCTTACGTGACAGAAAAAAAAAAAAAAAGCTAGATATTTGATTATTGAGTTAAAGCCAACATCTGGCCACTGCAGTTTTTTGCAAAAAAAAAAAAAACTTGGAAAAAGTGCATACATTCTTAGTAGAGGTGTATAAAAAACTGCCATTTGTGAAACTATGCTTAGGTTGACGTCTCACGTTGCATTTTTGCAAAAATACTTTTTATTTTTTGCAATCTTCCTTTTTATTTTTGACCGTTGTGTGCATTTTTTTCTGCACCAATAAATACTCGTGTGTGGGTTTTTATGTGTTTTTGTGGCATTTTTAAAGCTTGCAAATCATGTGATGGATAGACTTTCTCACATAACACATTCTCTGTTTTAGTTTTTCATGGTAATGATGGCATGAAATATAAAAAATAAATGCATGTAATCTGAGCACAAAAACACCATGAAAAACATGAGTAGGAAGAGGGAATTAGGAAAACCCCTCTAGAATTGATTTTCTTTTTATTATTTTAATTTATTGTAATGCAATATGTAAGCCCATCCCACAACTCTTGTTGACATTTGGCCCTTTTCTGTGGGCTCACCAGTGACTTATGCATTGTGCCACATGCAGTTTTTTATTCTAAAAATGGTGCAGTTGCAAAGTATTTTAGATTTATCCATTCTCTACACAGTCAAGTCACATTATTATGACCACTTGCTAGTAACCTCTCCAGCTGGATGGGCTGGGACTAACTTAGTAAGGTCCTAGTAGCAGGGGCGTAACTAGAGAAGCCTGGCCCCGTAGCAAGCTTTAGTTATGGCCTGTACCGCTCAGAATCATGTTACCAGGTAGATTCCCAAAAGTAGGTTGGTAGGGCCCCTTAAGGTCTCAATTAACGGTAGGCAAGGTAGGGAGTTAATTGGCCAGGTAGGCATGTTAGGCCCCAGTTAGGTACGCGCCCCCAGGTGATAGGTAGGCCCCCGAAAGTAAATAAGGTCAAGGTAGGCGTAGTGGGCCCCCGGTGGGAGGGTACAGGTAGGGGAGGTTGGTCCAGGCGGCGCCCCCAGGTAGCTAAGTAGGCTTTTTTGCTAGGCCCCTTTTTGGGGTTCGTAAGGCGTGGTGGACCACGGGGTAAGCTATAGGGGGGCCCACATATTAGGTTAATGGCTATGGGGCCTTAGGGGGCTTAAGGTAGTCATAGGGCCTATAGGGAGACAGGGGAGGTTCGGTAGGCTATAGGAGGTCATATAGGCAGGGTTCAGGTAGGCTATAGGGGGGGGGTCATATAGGTAGCCAGGCAGGGTCAGTTAGGGTATAGGGGGTCATATAGGTAGCCAGGCAGGGCCAGGTAGGCTATAGGGGGGTCAGGTCAGCTATAGGATGGTTGGGTAAGCAGCCAGGCAGGGTCAGGTAGGCTAAAGGGGGGTCAGGTAGCAAGGCAGTGCCAGGTAGGCTATAGGGGGATCAGGTAGGCTATATGGGGGGGGGGGGGGGGTCAGGTAACCAGGCAGGGACAGGTAGGCTATAGGGGAGGGGGGAGGTAGGCGATGGGGGGGTCAGGTTGCCAGGCAGGGTCAGGTGGGCTATAGAGGGGTTCAGGTAGGCTATAGGGGGTCAAGTAGCCTGGCAGGGTCAGGTAGGCAGGCAGGCAGGCTACTTTAATGTTAAAAAAAATAAAAAAAAATGCCTTACTGACCTGTGCCCCGCTCCCTTGATACAATCGGCTCCCGGTCAGTCTCAGTGCGATGATATGACATCATCGCGTCGCCCACGTCAGCACTGTGGGCTGGTGCCTGGTAGCAGTTTAGCACCATGCTGTCCTGCCTTTGAACGTTCGGGCCAGAGGTAGGGAGAGTCGGGCCCCGCAGCTCCACAGTGAACTGTTATGTTTGTTGCCAGCGGGCGCAGGAGCAGAACTACTGGGGTAGCAGATGTAGTAGCGACTGCCCCGGGGTGTGGGCCCCCTAAGAGCCCGGGCCGCGTGGCAGTTTCCCAAAGTCGGGCAAACCCCGTTGTTACGCCCCTGCCCAGCAGGTTTCGGGACCTTCGGGACGGGCATCCCACTTCGGGGAGGGTGTGTGGGGGGACCCCATCTAAACCAAAAATCGGGTTTACCTTTCCCAGGGTTTTATTTGTTCAAGAGGGAAAAAATTTAGGAGGGCGGGGTATTCGGGAAGTTGTGGTCATGCTCTTCCAATGTTGGACATTTTTGTGTTAGCAAAAAGTGAAAATTTGACAGGTAGTTTTTTTCAAAAGTAGCAAACATTTTTTAAAAAGGTTTTTAAAAACGGAACATTTCAAATGATACACGTTTTTATTTCCCCCCGTTTTCAAATTTGGTTTAAAAGGGTCTATAGTAGTCGGCAGCTGTATACGGAATCTTTCCCTCATGAAAAGCAAAAGCCCTGGCCCCCTCCATTTTGGGAAACCCCAACAAGTATCATGATAGGGGCTTTTTGCGCAGAACGCGGGGGCGACTTTTTTTGGGAAAAGCCCTCCCCCTTTCACGGGTTTTGGGGTTTTGCATGATTAATGTTTTGAAACAACCCCGCCAAATAGGGGCCCTTGTCCCCTTAGGAAATCGCGAGTAAAAAGGGTTATCATTTGGGAAAAATGTTCCCTTTAAAGTTTTTTAAATTAAAGTTTGTATTATTTAAAAATAACCCCTTTCCCTTCCATTTTTGTTGGATTTTCGGAGAAAAAGGATCTTCCTTTTTTACGGGTTTATTTTATGGTCCCGGTTTAATGTTTAAAATTTTTAATATTTTCCCGTTGTGAAAAAAGAAGCTTTTTCTCGTAGGGGGGAATGTAAAAATTGGGTCTTGTTTAAAAGATCCCACCCAAACCCCGGGGAAGGGGACAATCAGCATGTATGGTGTATTTTGTCGGGAAAGAAGGAATATAAACCCAAAAGCGGTTTGAGTGCCTTCCCCCTGGATGGGGGAGGAATTTCACAAAAAAATCCCCAGACAGTAAAAACCTGCCACCACCATTTGGGTTGTGTTCCAGCATTTGGTTCCCGGGGGTTTTTCTTTGTTGTTTTCTTTCCGGACACCCCAAAACCCATCTGTTTAATAAAAAGGAGGAAGGCAACACTTTGCCAATCAGTGGAGATCTAATTTCGTACTACTGTAAAAACTAAAGCCTTTTCTGCCCATGCAACGTCATTAATCGATGGTGCAGTGAGCATCCATTGGCTTTGAAGCCCCATATGCTGTCGGTTTCGTTGAACTGTTGTTTTAGACACACGGCTAGAATCCGCTGGTTCATTTGGGTGGTGAGCTTCTCCACTGTAACGTGTGCAGAGCGATGTTCACCCCTCACGATAATGGCAGATGGTGCTCCGCAGTTTTAATGTTCATTTGTTTACTCAATTTCAATTTCACCACAGCAGCATTTGAGATTTTTACAAAATGCCCAGGGTTTTAAGAAAACTGTCCCCAAATTTCCCGAAAGCCAATTTAAACATCCCTACGCCAAAAAATAAAAAACACCCTTTTACCTTTTGAAGGGTTTTGGGTGCAGATAGCCCCCGCCCCACCCCCTTTTTTGTGGGCTACCTTCTTGTGTCAACTGTGTAATAGAGTGTATTTGCACTTAAAAACCCATCAAAACTTCAGGGAGGGAAAACACCCAAAAAAACCCTTTTTTATTTTTTGTTTTTGTTCAACCCGCCCTGAGGGGGCAAGAATTTAATAAAAAAACCATTCCCAATTTTATCCCAAAAAAAAAAGACGTTATCATAATTAGTATTGTTGTATGAGTAAAGGTCCTATCTAATACAATATTTTGTTATATTTTCCACATAGTGAACAGCGTGAAAAAAACGATGGCCCCAAGAAAAATTTAACAAAAAGTCACAGAATTGTAATTTAAACTAAACAATGGACTCTGTAAAGACAAACCGCCCACAAAGAATTTACTTTTGATTCCCAAAACCCTTACCCTGGTTTCTTTTTAAAGGTACAAATTAAAAAACTGGGGTTTCCCCCCTTTTTAAAAGGTCAACATGGGCGTAACTACCGGGGGGGCAGGGGGAGCATTTTATGGGGGGCCCCCGCGCTTAGGGGGGCCCCGGGGAGCGCCTTTTCGGGCCCCTACCCCGGGTTTTTTTCCGGTTCCCGGGCCCGCCCGGGAGTGAACTTAACTTTCACGGGGAGCGGGGGGGGGGGAAACGCGGGGCACAGCGCATCTTTCCCCCTTTTAACGCCCCCGGGGGCCCCCGGCCCCAAGGGTTTTGAGGCAGCCTTTGGGTGGACTAGCAGAACGGAGCGCACTCGCTCCGCCCCGCTACTTCCCCTGCCGGGCTCTGGGGCCGTGGGCGCGCGCGGTGAAAAAGGCACCCTCACCCCCCGCCGGCCCTGAGCGAAGGGGGCAGGGGGGAGCAGCAAGCGGAGGGGGGCGGCGCCCATCGGGGGGGGGGGACCGAGGTGATAAATTATTTCTTATTTTTTTTTGCCCCCTGCCCGCCTTTCCCATTACAAACCCCCTAGCCTGCCTGCCTTTTAAAAACCCCCGCCCGCCTGCCCATTCAGCCCCCAAAACCCGTGCCATTAAAAGCCCCCTGCCTGCCTGCCTATTTAAACCCCCTAGGGTTTCCTATACACCCCCCCCCAAAACCCGCCTGCCCTTTTCAGCCCCCTAGGGCCCCTGCTTTCAGCCCCCGTATCCCCCTAGCCTCCCTGTTTTACCCCCTAGCCTCCCCGTACACCCCCCAACCTTTTCCCTTTAAAACCCCCCAAGCCTCCCTTTTTACCCCCTGGGTTGGGCCCATTTTAGCCCCCCAAAACTGCCTAAAATAGCCCCAAGTCTGCCTTGCCCCCCCCCCCCCGAATAGCCCTATAGTACCGTGGGTCTGTCTGCCTATATATTCCCCAAGCCCCCCTGTCTACTTATATGGGGCCCCCTTTAAACTTCCTAAAACCCACCTATTTGGCCCCCATTAGCCCACCCAACCCCTTTTCCCACCTGTAAAGGCTCCCCATAGCTTTCCTAAAAACCCGCCTGCCTATATGGGCACTCTATTGGCTACCCAAAATTGGGCCCATTTGGGGCCCCGCAAAACCTATTTTTTTTAAAAACCCCCCGGGCCCCCCCCCGGCCCAAATGGACCCCATTTAGCCAGGGGGGAGGGGAAGGAAAAGTCAGGATTCTAAGATATTTGTGTTTAAAAACGGGGAGGGCAAGTGGCCAAAAAGACGTCACCCTGAAGGGCTGGACGGGGGTGCGAAACCAAAAAGGGGGTCAAAGAATTTCTAGAAACGCAACTGTGAGTCCCCCAAGATGTAAATAAAATGTAAACACATAAGTCCCCCGCCAGGCCCTGTACCTGATATATACCCCCATATGGTCACTGTATGGTGGTTCTATACATTGCAGAGTTTTGTACACTAGGAAATACCACTTATGGTCCTAATTTTTTTTATTAATTTTTATTAGACAGTATTGGTCTTTGTTTACTGACCCGGGAATTTGTGTAGGGTTTTTTTATTCAGTCCTATGTTGGGGGTAATTTTTGGGTTTGTGTTTTTGGTGGTTAAAAATCAGGGCCTTATTTTAATAGCTTATTTTTGTTGTTTGGTTTAAGTGGGTTTGATTGGTAGCATTTTGTTTGGGATATTTTAGAATTTTGGGGAATTTTCCCCTTTTTAAATTTTCAAAAATTTTTCTAAAGGATGTCCCGGTACTGGGCCCTGATCGGAAGGGGGGCGAGGAGGGGGGGGGAGGGGTAAGGGGGGCCCCATCCCAAAAATTTGTTTTTGGGGCCCCGGCTTCTCTAGTTACGCCCCTGGCCTCACACAACTATGTCGATAGAAAAAAAAAAAAGTTTTTTTCCCCTTGGCAAGGTGGGAAAAAAAACAAACTGAAACAAAATTTTGGGCCCGTAAGGGGTTTTTACCCGGCCTGCAAAAAAACTTTAAAAAAACCCTTAAAGCTTATGTAAACCTCACCCAAAATGGCGAGTCCTGGACAGTTTGGGGGGGGGGATCATATTGTACGCGTGGGGGGAGAATTGACACGTCAATTGTTAGGGCCGGTTCACACGGCTTATTCAATGGCAATTACAGTTTGAATAAGGGGCGGCAGGCGCTGCCCGCCGGCCCCATAGACATGCATTATCCATGGCGCGTATTCCGCCGGGATAATGTGCATGTCAATTTCTCGCCGAGCGGGTAGGGGAGACGGAATCCACTGTTCTCTATGAGAACTGTGGATTACTGTAATGACTGCGACGGATTCCAGCCGTATTGCAGCGCAGTACGGTGCGCAATACGGCTGCAATCCGTGCCCAAAATAAGCCGTGTGCATGGCCCCTTAGCGGCGAATACACGCTGCTGATAATGCGTGTCTATGGGGCTGGGCCAGCCCCTGACCGTCCAAATCCTCCCCCGTGCTTTGGAATTACACCCTGATCAGCGTGTGGTTCCAAAACAGCCGGCGTATAGCCGCACCTACTATATGTGCCACAATAAGCCGACACCAGTCTGAGACAGTGTAAAAAACCTCGCCCTGTGTTAGGGTAGATTCACATTGCGTTTTTTAACATGTGCGTTGGTGCATGAAGTGTGCATTTAATTTGCTAAAACTAAACACTTTGTACCATTATAGTCTATAAATGAGGGTGAAGAACCTGCTCTGTGTGACACATACCTGAAATTCACAAAAGCATTTGGTCACAGACGCCAGATCATGTTTTATAATCAAAGATATGCACAGTGAACAGCATGAGAGGACTCTACTTGTAAGTGACTTCTGGGATACTGAAGAGGGGAAGCTCTTTGGTTAACCAGCTGACAGAAAAAGCAGTCCTCTGAGAGACAATATGGCTGCTAATGGTGTTGGTCAGACAGCTACTTCCTGTCCCAGAAATTGAAGGATGCCGACGGGCTGTTATGGAAGGGCTGTTATTTCACTACTCCTATTGAACCTACCATACTGAAGTTGTAATAGGAAAGTTAGTTTTGTACACTGTTCTGCAATATGTTGCTATTGCACAACAATATAGAAGCAATCACACACTCTATTAGTCAAGCACCCTAAAGGGACTAAGGCCATGTTCACACGGCTTAAAATGGGCCGTATTTCGGTCCGTAATTACGCGCCGAAGTGCGCAAATTACGGGCTGAAAACGGCCCATTCATTACGGTAATCCATAGTTCTCTATGAGAACTGTGGATTACGTCTCCTCTCCCTTCTCTCCCTGAGGGGGGAGATAATTGACATGTCACTTTCTAGCGGCGTATACGCGCCGCTAGCAGTGATTGTCTATGGGCCGGCGAAGTGCCGGCCCCTCGCTCTCCCCCGCTCCCGCCCCCGGCCCCCGGGGGAATTGCGGGAGTAATTTACGTCCCGCAGTTAAGCCGTGTGAACCGAGCCTAACAGTACAAGTGTGAAAAAAAGAAAGTTTAAAAATAAAATAGGACCTTAAAAGTTCAAAACCCCCTCTCAATTTCTGATTTTACAAAAATAAAAAAATTAAACATTATTGGTATTGTTGCACCATAGAACAACAAAGAAACAAAAAGAAATATCACAGAATAAAATATACATTAAAGGCTCATTAAAGAGAACCTGTCACATAGGTTATGCTGCTTTTGCTAAACACAGCATTAGTGACAGACCTGCTGTTTTCAGTGCTGTCCTGATTCGAAAGGGATCTGTGTTTTGAGTATTTATTTTATAAAAATCTGCAATTTTCAGCCAGAAAGTGTCTGTTTTTTCCAAACCGCGCCCACCTGAGCTAGCCCCGCCCCCCTCAACTGATAAACCTATTACTTTGAATAGGCAGAAACATGTGAAAACTTCAGTTGGGCGGGGCTACCCTTTGGGTTTGGGGCGGCTAACACCTTCTCATGAATAAGCTGGACTCTTTTCTGGCTGAAAACTGCAGATTTGAGCACTAAATACTCTAAAACTACAGCATCTTACAGAATAAGAGACACAGCTCTGGAAACAGCATGTCTGTCACTAGCTTGTGCTGTCCTCAGCAAGGGTGGCATAATCTATGTGATAGATACTCTTTAAATATCTAAAAAATCACTGCCAAAGAAACACAGACCCTTCTATTAAAAAAAAATATTTTTACTTATATATTATTAAAATTAATAGCTAAGACAAAAAGCCTATGGTGTGATTTAAACCTATCATGGGGGACAAGGAGGATCTAGATACTTTGATGGCTGAGTATATCAAAACAAAACAGGGAGCTAGGGGTGCTTATTTCTATGTAGGCAAAGGGTGCATTTAAATACTCTGTCCCTATATGCCACCCGTATTTATCCCTAATAAAGATGGAGCGATTGCCCTGAAAAGGGCGGCCCCACGTATTGGTGGCTCATCCTATACGTCCCTCAGCTCCTCCCAATATCCACAAGTAAAACAACTACCACATTCTTATAATACAGATAAGCATCATACAACCTGTTCTTCCAAATCACAATGATACAATGATGTTATGATACAACTTGTTCTTCCAACTCCGTCATCTAAGTATCTATATCCTCCCTGTTCACCACAATAGGTTTAAATTAATCCATAGGATTTGTGTCTTGGCTATTAATTTTAATAATATCCAAGTTATATTTTAGAAAAAGGGTCGGTATTTTTATTTTGCCAGTGACAATATTTAAGATTATAAAAAAATTGGAATATAAAGGTGGTCAAAAAGTTGTATGTGTCCCAAAGTTGTACCAATGAAAATTACATCCTGCTAGAATGAGCCTTCACTCCGTTCCACAGCTGAAAAAACTAAAATTTGGTACCACCGGAATCGTACTGACAGTGAAGTCCGTTTTTTTCCTTTTATTTGTTTTTAGTGCAATCTACAGTATGGTCAATTATACCTTAAAAAATAACATCTTGTCCTGCAAAAAACAACCCCATTAAGTATATGAAGATGGAAAAAACAAATAAATGATGTCCCTTGAAAGTCAGGGAGGAAACATGGAATGTCATGTAAAGACAAATCCCTGCGGCAGGAAGGGGTTAAATGAATAGGATCCTGCAGGGGTGACCGATATCTGTGCTAGGTGTGAATGCTCACTTCATTTTAAATTCTGATCTACCATCTGTGTCTTAAATTTTCTAACAAGTGAAATCTATGACAGTGAAAAGAAACTTTGCATGCAAAGAAAAAAGAAAAAAAATAATTCAGTAAGCACTGCCATCTGCTGAGCATTCGCCATATGGCACACACATCAATAACGGAGACAAGGAGACGGTTTGTAAACCCATTTATTATGTTTGCTGACCCTCTTCCACTCGAGACCCTTAATACGTTACTCAGAAAAAACATGGCGGCATGTTTTTATAAAATTTAATGTAAAATTATATACAGAGGTTGACAACCCTGGAAAGTGCTCAGACTTTGATTTTGTTTTAAATATTTAAGGCATCCGGAAAGTTTGATAATTAAAAATATAAATATGTCTATTTCTGTGAAGGAGAAATAGTCAGCGGTCACTTTATTTTTTTATGCAAATCTAAACAGAGAGAAGTGAACAAGCCCTAAAAAGAGAAGGAAAAGGGCAATGAGTGAGAACAATATGTTTATCTGAGCCTTCAGATTTTTCTCAGATTATTTTTATGGTGCATTTACAAGAAATTTTGGACTGTTCTAAAGAGTCCCTCTAATGATTTTGGCTTGGGTTAGAGGGTGGTTTGAGCTGGACACGGGTCCAAATCCTATCTGTTATGGTTGTACAGAATAGATCACTCACTTCGACTATGGTGCGACCATCTTGACTTGCGTCGCTACAGCTTCTGTGCAATATGTTGCACCCAGTTCCCTATATACACTCATTAATACAGAAACAACTGCAGGGTGACTCAAGGCCCCATTCTAAAAAAAAAAAAAAACGGAAGAGGTTCTGCAGACCTCAGTGGGCATAGATGGCACGAGAGCGCCAAACAGCAGAAAAGCGTGAGGAAACCAGAGTGAGTATACAAGGCAGCAGGTTGCCACCTAGTGCTCGGTTACTGTCCCTTGGCACCTGTGGGTTGCAGCTTGGCTCGAGCGGTCTGTAATCTTTGTTCTTCTTGTAGGTTACGAAGACAGGCATTCCGACTAATGGGTTGGACATTACACAATGGAAACCAACCAGACTGCTGATCCGAGAGGCGGATACCGTGTAGCCATCCTGAAATAAGAGAGAGATTAGCATAGGAAACACCCCTGAGGAGCAGACTCCACCCCCCAGTCCTTCGCAAATGCCAGTGACCATCTGTCTGTTCTCATACGTCCGTCCACCATGCTGCACTGGCGCTATTCTGGCTGGTATCCAAACAGACCCATTTCTATATGAAGGGGAAGAATTCTACACTGAGGCTTTCTTATGTAAGACAAGTCTGTGTGTATTTTATCATTAGAAGTCCTTGACCACAGCGTGGCCAGATTGATGGATCAGGATTCAAAATTATGCTTAGCTTGAAGTTGTTGGGACTTCAGATTTAGCCCAATATTTACTCCTGATCTAGTAATCTGGCCACGCTGTGCTTAAGGACTTCTAATGATAAAATACACACAGACTTGTCTTATGTAAGAAAGACATCACAACCAACTTAAAGTGGAAAACTTCTTTAAGGGGTTTTCCACTTTGGACAAACCGTACGTTTTAGAATGGTTCTTTGGCAAAATGCATGTCACACAGTATTACCCTGCAGGGAACACTTACATTACATGTGGGGAACAAAGTAATCAGTAGGACAAGATGTAATACCTAACAAAGCCATTACGAAAAGTTGAATGTTTGTATAGTATGTAAGATGGTCAAACCAATGTAACCATCAATGAGGTTGCTGCACTGGTATGAAGGACACGGACCTTCTAACAGCTGATCGGCAGGGGTGCCAGGAGGCAGACCCCAACAATGAAATATAGACAGCCTATACTAAAGACAGGCCATCAATGTGAATAGCAGAGGTTTTGAATACAGGAGAGGTCCAGTCAGTACATTCTGAGAAACTCACTGACCCGGTCTTTGTTAGAGATGAGGGAATTAACTTGTGTAAACCCAATTAAAAAAGAGTCAGATTGGCTGTATATTAGTAAATCACATGTTAGAGCAGACACTTAGGGCCACATGTATGAAAACTGTTTAGGTCTAAAGCTTACTTTTTGCCCATACTAACCTATGGGGAAAAAAAGTGAGTTTTAGACCTGAACAGTTTTCCATACATGTGGCCCTTAATGCTGGAGGTGCAATGGTGGGCAGCATCTGAAATGACAAGAAAGCAGGGATTACAGGTGCACAGGATGATTTATTGCCTTGTAACTAACATAAATTGGGTGACAACTACCAGTCATGGCCAAAAGTTTTCCAGAATGACACAACATTTATATTTTCAATATGATCTGTTGCACTTGGGTTTTATGTGTGTTTGTCCAGATGTTTTTTATCACATACAGATAAAAAATACAAGTGCAATCATATTATGATTAAAAAAGCTTTTATTGACAGTTAGAATGAGTTATGCACGCAAGCTCATATTTGCAGTGTTGACCCTTCTTCTTCAGGACCTCTGACAAATTCTCCCTGGCATGCTCTCGATCAAATTCTGGACAAATCCTGACTGATAGCAGTCCATTCTTGCACATCAAGGCTTGCATTTTGTACAATTTTGTTTGGTTTTTGTTTGTCCACCACGACTCTTGATGTTTGACCCAAGTTCCTTCAATGGGATTTAAGATCTGGGGAGTTTCCAGGCATGGAACCAAAATCTCTATGTTTTGTTCCTTGGAGCCACTTAGTTATCCACCTTGTGCTTTATGGCAAGAAGCTCATCTTGCTGGAAAAGGCAATTGTGTATCACAAATGCTCTTGGCGGTTGGGAGACGCCCCCCCCCCCCCCCCCCCCCCCCCCCCCCCCCCACCCCCCCCCCCCCCCCGACACCAATGCTCTTGGAGGACAATTCTAGGTTACCATTCTTTTATTCATGGATAGTGTTTTTAGGCAACGATGTTAGAGAGCCGCTTCCCTTGGTGAGAAGCAACCCAACACATGAATGGTTCTGGATGCTTGTACAGTTGGCATGAGAACAAAGGGATGGGGTATCGCTCACCTTGTCTTCTCCGAACATGCTGTTTTCCAGAATGTTCCAAACATTCGGTAAGGGGATTTCATCATCGAGAAATGATTACCCCAGGCCTCAGCAGTCCATTCCCTGGTTACCTTTGGGCATGAACCTCTCCAGTCTGTCCCTGATATTTTTTCATGGAGAGATGGGGTTCTTGGCTTTGCCCTCCTTGACACCAGGCATTGATCAATGAGTCTCCCGCCTCAACTGCCTGCTGCCATTCCTGAGCAAGCTCTGACACTTGCTGGTAGCCGTATTCCCACAGCTGAAACACTTTGAAGAGACGGTCCTGGTGGTTGCTGGTCTTTTCATATTGCGCCCTGGAGCCTTTTTGGCAACAATGGGACCTCTCTCCTTGAATTCTGACTGATGCGAATAGACTTGTTGTACTGAGGTGCCAATCTTTCTAGCTGCAGATTACTCCTTCCCTGTTAGCGGCCCAGTTTTGTGCCGTGAATGATGACTGCACGAGTTTCTTTTTAGAGGATAAACCATGTTAAAGACACAGAAACAAATAATGCAAGCACCACGCCTATTTCAAAAGTGTCAGTGTTGTGTGATTCTTAACTAATCATGATCAGATTGATCTCAAGCCCTAGTTCACATCAACACCCACTCCTGTTGTTAATGGAGCAATCACTGAAACGATGTTGCTGGTCTTTTAAGGCAGGCCTGCAATGAAGTTTGAAATGTGTTTCGGGGGGAAAAAGTTCATTTTCTAGGCAAACATTGAATTTGCAAATTAATGCTGTTACAGCTATCACTTTTATATAAATTCTGGAGTTTATGCAAACTTGCCATTATAAAACTCTGATGCAGTTGTACTTTGTACAAAATTAAAAATTTGTAGACATTCTCATAAACTTTTGGTACATGACATGTTACTATATTAAATCTATAACGGTAGGGAAATAGTTATCCAGGTTTCCAAAAAAATATGCAACAATCCCATTTCTGTGGCAGTTATTTACATTCATCTCTGGTTCTGGCGTTACTCATGAGTATATTACGTGCTTTCTAAAGGGAAAGTTTCTTCCATTCTCCCGTGCTTTATAGGACTTCAAGCATTGCATCTGGGACAGACCTGAAACATCAAATATGACTTTGAAACAATAAAGGAAGTGGAGGAGATACGAATGTATGGAAAAATTTAACATTGCCCTGCATATCCTGGAATTATCACACTCTCTAGATTACACAATATAATCTCCACCTCCCGGCTGTAAAGTCATCTAAAACGTACATATATAAATATACACAATTACAAAGTAGTAGTTATATTCTTGTACATAGGGGGCAGTATTATAGTAGTTATATTCTATTGTTACAAAGGGAGCGCGAGTATTTTCGTTAGTAGTTATAATTATAACATGTCACAAGGAGGCAGTTCTTATAGTAGTTATATTTCTTGCCCTGTACATAGGCGGCAAGACTATTATAAGGTAGTTTTTCTATTGTACATAGGGTAGGCAGTATTAATACGTATTTATATTCTTCAATAACAAAGGAAGGTGGTATGTTATACATTATTTTCTTGTACTTTGGAGGCATTAATATAGTAATTATATTTGTACATAAGGACTCTTCATTATAGTATGTTATATTCTCGTATATTGGAGCAGTTATTATAGTAAGTTATATTCTTGTAACGTGGAGAGTTATTACGGTCAGTTATATCTCGTACAATATGGGAGCAGTATTTTAGTAGTTATTTTATTGTACATAGGGGGTTCTATTCTATAGTAGTTCTATTCTATTGGAGGGAGTATTATAGTAGTTATATTCTTTTCTATTGTCAGAATTAAAATCTCACCATGATTTCTCAAGAAGTCAATCTCCTCCTTGGGGGTTGACAATGCACAATCATTCACGCTTCTGATCTTCCTAAAAATGCTTAAATAATTTGAGTCCACATTTGTAAAACCCCCCCGAAAAAAACCAAAATCATGTAATCTGCACTGCACGCATTTACAGACTATTTTTGACACAGATTTGGATTTTCAAAGCCGTCAAAAACTGACTGTAAAACAATCTCTATAGACCTCAATTAAAAATCCAAGTTGTAGTCCCCACTACTCAGATTTTCTTGAGGTCAGATTTCAAAACAGTCATTTTTACAAGAAAAAACCTGGAACATGTTCATTCTTACGCCGTATTTTAGGTAAATTGCCATCCCATACAATGCCCATAGCTGCGTCATATCTCCCCAAGAGGATGAATGGGACCTGTTTTCTGACTGTAAATCCATAGAAAAAAAACTGACTTTCATATTTATATTGAAAACTACATCAAAACACTTGGACTACGCGGTTTTAGGATTCTGAATCTGACAAGTATTTTGACACGTATCATGTGGATGTACCCTTAGGCTATGTTCACACGGTTTATTCTTGACTTGATTTGTTGACAGTATTGAGCGCCAAATATAGCGCCGAGTCGCATACAGGGGGCGGGATGCGAGGGCGGGGCCGGACGCTGGCGGGTGCGACTGCTCCGGCCACATAGGCAATACATTGTTTAAGGCGCGTCGCGCCGTAAATAATGTGCATATTCACTTTCTCACACCCCGCAGCCGGATTCAGGACCGAGGAGGAGGAGCGACGGATTCCACTGTTCTCTATGAGGAGCAGTGGCGATTACCGTAACTTGCATGCCGCGGATTGGCGCCGTATGAAGCGCAAATCCGGCCGCGCAGTACGGAGCCTATTCGCGGCAGAATAAGCCGTGATAGAACGGGGCCTTAGGGGCCGTTTACCGGCACAGGTCAACTTCGCGTCGGTTTATCACAACAGTATTTGAAAACGGTTTTCATGCCATGCACACGGCCACAAGGGGGGGGCTTTTCCTCCACGGTCTAGCGGAGAAAAGACAAGCCTTTCCCCTTCACATAGACATGTTCATCTTCCGTCCAAAGAACGGATGGAAGAATGAACAAGTTCTATGTTTTTGGCGGCGCTGCGGTCTGAAACAACCACCAAGCGGAAAACTCGTGCAGTGTGGGCTATGTGCCGGGTTTTCCATAGAATGCCAAGTAAAAAGTTTTCCCGGTTTTGCCGAAGTTTTCAAAACCGAAAACCGGCTGAAAAACTGGGTTGAAAACCCGTAGCTGTGGTTTAATGGACCTTAGGGTGCTCTCACACGGTGCGTTTTTGATGCCTTTTTTTTACTGCGTTTCTTGTGCAGGAAGGCACAGCAATTAATGCTGTACATTGCTGCACAAAAATCACGGCAAAAATCGCTGTACAATCACCATTTTTGCGGTGTATTTTGTGCAGCATTAATTGCTGTGCCTTCCTGCACAAGAAACGCAGTAAAAAAAGGCATCAAAAAATGCACCAAAAAAACGCACTGTGTGAAAGCACCCTTAGGTTTTCGGTACTAATCCATTGTAAGTATTCTGATGAGGGAGATTCTGCTGATGCATTCAGCCCACAGAGGATTATCTAGACTGGGTACAACTTTAGCTAAACCTCAGCTGTGAGAACTATAAGGTCTGTACAGGGTTTAAGCATCTGGATCTTAATATGAAAATTAATAAAAAAATCCACGGCACTCCAGAAAGATTCAAGGTGCAAGAATAGTTTATTCCTCCGTACTAGAAAACAGCAACGTTTCTTCTCCCTCACGGATGCTTGACAAAGGCTCCGTGAGGAAGCAGAAACGTCACTGTTTTTTTTTCTGGTATGGAGGAATAAACTACTCTTGCACCTTGAATCTTTTTGGAATGCCGTGGATTTTTTTATTACTTATAATTAGAGGCATATATGTCTCAGCTGTTCTCTGCTAGGACACGGTTTTTCCTTTCTCCTTTTTTGAGAGTGCTGCTTTTTTGCTATATTGATATAAATATGTATGTTCCCATTTACCAAAAGCAAGCAGTGGTTTTAGGGTGTTCCACACGAGCGCTTTTGGTGCATTTTTTTACGCGTTTTTAGTGCGTTTTTTTGTTTTCAGAAATGCACAGCATTGAATGTGCCGAAAAATGCATAAAAAATGCACCAAAAAGCACTCAGTGTGAAAGCACCCTAAAAATTGATAGCCGATGGAATCACAGAAAACTCCTTAACTACACTGGACATAAAATTACGTCCCAGTGGTGGTAAGGGGCTTTACACAGCTGCCGACTGCTAATTGCAGCTTACACCCACTGGTAACAGCGCTGAAAGGAGCTGGCACCTTTTCATGCTGTTTAACCCTGGCCATGGCATCTAAAGGAATGAGAAACGGTGCCACATGAAACGGTGATCACGGTGCCACCCTGATCAGTTTACATGGCTGCTGGAAGCCTGGTGACGGCTTCCATCACTGTCATATTTTTCATTTTTATTATTTACAATGCAATAGGCTGTATAAACAATCACACCCACTAGTGACCAAGCATCCCAGGGTAACTCAATGTGAAAGTACAAAAGGAAAAGAAAAAAAAATTATATTATTTATTTATTTATATTATATATATATATACACATATATATACACATATATATATTATATAATATATATATATATATAATTATAAATTTAAATCATCCCCCTTTTGCCGTTTTACAAATAAAAATAAACAACAACAAAGTTACACATATTTGGTATCGCTGCATCTATTACAATACAATATCATTTATCCTGTAGGCGGAACACCGTAAAAGAAAAAAAATTCCTAACTCCAAAATTGTGGGTTTTTTTGGGGTCATTTCAAGTTAAAAATTGGAATAAAAGTGATCACAAAAGTTGATACCCAAATTGGTACCAATAAAAAGTACACTGCAATGCCCCCTCACTCAGGTCTATAGAAATATGAAAAATAGAAATTTTTTTCCAGTACTATAACATAACACAAACCCTACGTGTTTGGCGTTGCCAGAATCATATCAACCTGTAGAATACAGAGAACACATCTCTGTAAAATAAATAAAATAAAACCCCGCAAACATGGCGCAAGTACGTTTTCTTCACATTTTTTTCTCAGACGATACATCTTGTCCGGCAAAATAAAAGCTCTCATATGTCTATGGAGATGAAAAAATTAAAAAGTTATGGCTCTTGGAAGGCGAGGAGGAAAAAACACTCGGTCCTAAAGGGTTTAGTAGTACAGTTATGACCATCTTCAGTTGTAAGCAAGAGCATAAACAAACTCACTGGGTTTCTGTCCTGAAGATGTACTCGGCCTCCCTTGCATCGTGAGACGACTCTCGTCCCATAGCAGCAGAATCCCGTAAGAAGACGCGGAAAACATTCTTCTGGTTGGTGTGAATTTTAATTTCGCAACGTTCTACTCGAAACTCGGATGCATGATCAAATACAACAAAACGTCCTCCCCTAATGTATGAGAAGAGGAGCATCAGCATCTGCTTTCATTAAACACATACACAGTAAGATTATTTTAATCCAGCATCTAATACTTCCGAAATTCTACTGTATTCTGTTTGGTTTCCTTATAGATAACACATGTTTGCTGACAACTACCCAGAGTAGCCATTCGGTAGCTTTTTAGAAATTTTGAGAGGCATATAATGTATATCTGCCTACTTCTAGCCATAACCACTGTTCTTTTGTAAAATTTCTCCTGTGTCAGTATTTGCTATAGCCCTGGCATTCCTATTACCAGGTCACTCTGAACGAATAATCCTATAGTTCTTGTCTAAATAGCGTGCAATCTGATCTACCAGTGAGATATTATAGAGCTTAAAGGGGTTATCTCACTACAAGGATTGCTTTTTATGTTAAAGATCTTGCAGAAACAAGTCACTTTGCAATATGTGTCCATTAACAGTGTCCTACCTATTCCAAGATATCCACTCTTGTATGGGCTGCATCAGCTTCTCGGGTCATTATAGCTACAGACCTGTTTGATCTCTCCTGATAGGATGCCAGCTCTGGTCGCTATAGCTACAGACCTGGCTTCTACTGCAGCCTAGTAGAAGCAGTAAACACGCCCCTGAATTCAAAAATGAAACTGAGAAAACTGGACTGAGCTAAGCTGAATGGACTGAGCTAAGCTGAATGGATGTAGTGAGACAAACCCTTTAAAGAGCTGAGCAGTTGGAGATATCTAGTTTTATAGCACTTTATTTATTCAAATTTCTGCTTATTTATAACTAAGGAGTCCAGTAGGTGGTCTCATCAATGATCAACAGCTATTTCTATATACACATTTATACAGGAAAGGCTGTCAATCACTCATAACGCCACCGACTGGACTCTAACCTAGAATAATCAGAAATGTAAAAGAATAAAATTAGAAGGTCATCTGATTTTTTCCTCTCAAAACTAGATATCAATCGACTCAGCCTCTGCTGCTTAGTAACATGCTGCCTGCAAATTAGATGACATTTTATGACAGGTTCCCTTTAAGTTGGTGAAGATGTAGAAGCAGAGGCCGAGGTTTTATTAAATTCTATATTAAAAGTATCAAGCGCACTACTTTTATGTTGGCATTTTGTTGAGATCAGTGGTGTTATTTTCAAAATGAAGTACACTCTGGTTAAAGCTTTTTTCTCTGCAGTTTTTCCTATAGGTTTTGTATAGGAAAAAATAGTGACATTTTTTAAAACAAATCGCGCTAGTGCAATTTGTGTCAAGAAAACTTGCATACCTGCTTTACACCACATTTATTATGTGTTTTATACACCTTTTACACACTTCTGCATCTTGTTCAACAAAAGTGGTTTTGCCTATGGGTCATGGATTCACAGGAAAGAGGCTTTGCTTAATACACAAAGCCATGCAGCAAATATATATATATATATATATATATTATAATATATATATATATATATATATATATATATATATTTTTTTTTTTTTTTTAAACTTGATTAAAAGTTGACATAAACTAAAACAACTAATAAACAGTGTAAAGTTAGACAGAAGTTTCTAAACGTGCTGGATATACATTGATAACTCTGGCACATTTTTAGACTATCTATTCTAAGTTTACACTGTCTAAATATTAGACAATGGTCATAAATCTTTACAGTGTAAAGATTAAACATTGTAAAGTTATATTAGACAGTCTTAAAATGTGCCACATCTGCCATCATGTTGATAAATCTGGGGTATGTATTGACTCTAAAATTACACATTCTGTTAGTTGGCTTTCTTTATTCTACTATTTTTTCCAAAATATTGGTGCATTTTTTGTGCACGCTAAGCCATGCCCCTTTTTGCAAAGTCACGCCGACTTTACCTAGGTCATGCTCCTTTTGATGAAGAGGTGCAGGTGTCTAGAAACAGTCTAAAATACATAATACAAGTGGTGTAAAGCAGATACATCAAACTTCTGGTGCAATTGCCATAATAAATGTGGCCCATTTGTCTGCACTGGTCTGGGGTCTAAATTAATTGTTTTAAAAAGAAGACTAAAAGTCATTTAGAAAGTGATGAATTTCTGTTATTGCTGCTAAAAGTGGTTCTACAAGCTACTAACCCAGGGGGTGTACTTAATTTTTCTTGCATGGCTTTTCCATTTTGGTCTAGTTTTCATTAAATAACTAATGGTGGAATTTTTCATGTGTTTTTCTTCATCGAAGGTTGCGTTAACCTTATTTTAAAACCTTCTAAGCACCAGATTTTTTTTTATTATTATGTCCTGATATTTAAAACAATAGAATTCAAAGAGAGTGTTCTTTTTATTTTCATGGCTGTTTGTGCAACTTATGCAGTTGCACAGAGACCTAGTAGTTAACAAGGCCACCATCATTGTGGAACACCTTCCTATTAGATTACACATAAGGGACGGAGTGAATGACAGTGGTTCCCGGTCACTAGTGAGTTGTTCTAGATAGAAGAGTTGCTCTATGCTTAGCTACTGGACCACTAAGGGGCCATATCCGCTCTGTTTTTGCCCCTGCTTAGACAACTGCAGACTCACTCTCTGACGCGAGACAACAGTAAGCAGTCATTGAAGAGATGCAAGTAGACGGGCCGAGTAGTGACCTTCCACTTGAAGCTTGTGGAATTGTACTCCAGAGACATCACCTCTCCATGTTTAACAAGACGCCGAGACTGGGAGATGAGAGGAAAGATCTGAAAAAGGCAAGAATACAGAGGCTTAGTAATCATGGTTAACACTTAAAGAATCAGAATGACCAGATCTGTTGTTCAATGTAGTTCCTTATTCTAGAATGTGATCATCCGGCTCTTGTTTATGGTACAAAACTAGAATTTATGGACTTTCAAAAGGCCAGATACGAAGGACAGCAGAGTATTCAGTCTCCACTGAGTTTAACCATCTTGTTGATTATTTGATGGTAATGTTTTATTTGGTCGCCACCTTTACCAATGAGTTTTGTATACTTTACTTTGACCGTCTAATAATGAAAAATATTTCATAACCACTTACACTATCTACCGTAAAGCTTCTAGCTCCAGTCACAGTTCAGCTTGGTAACAGCAATGTTATAAGCAGATTCCAGCTAACAGCTATAATGTAGGGGGGCAGTTAGCTTTTCCTACATCAGATGACTATACATTACACTTCACAGAATGTAAATCAGCAGACCAAGCTCTGGGCAAACACTGAATAAGAAGAGCATACTGAGAGATTTTTAGGTTGTAGTATTGTGAATACAGCTCTGGACAAATGGGATTTCCAAATATATTACATTAATGGCCTCTCTGTTTTATAGAACGCTAATGTGTGAATAGTGGGGATCAGACCTCTGGAACAATTACCAATGAGCAGAATTAAGGGCAGAGCTGCTCACTGAAGCAACATGGTCTTTTCACTTCTTTAAGTAGAACAAGTGTTGTTGTGCCTGGTACTGCAGCCAGGACCAGCGTGATGGGTAGGCAAAGGTAGGCAACCGCTCAAGGTGCCACCACATGCCGGTCAGAAAGGTGGTACAAGGATGTATGGAGCAGGTTAATGAGCTGAACCCGCTTCGCAGCCTCAGTGGACAGGATCAGAGATATCCCAGATCCCAGCTGTTTAACTGCTTACATGCCATAGACAACGTGACTATAACATCTAGGCAGTTATGCAGGAGGGGGACTCTGCCCTCCATCCCCTGATCGGCTTCCCCATGATACAATCACACAGTGTGACGACCAGTAGTCACAGCAGTCAGAAGCCTAATGAGGGCCCCCAGCCCTTCCACTGTACTGCCAGATAGTAGATTGGTCATGCACACCTATAAGTGTAATAGATGCTCTATTGGAAAAGACCATAAGAAAGATAGAAAGTCATAATACAAAACCTCCATATATTAGTCTTATTTATGGTAGGTAACAACATTTTCAAAACATATTCGACTGTTCCAGATGGGTAGATTGTGCAGTTGGTGGCATGCAGACGGCTGTTGTGCCTTTATCAAGTGACATCTGAAGCCTGGAGTAAACAAGAGTCAGGGTGAAGTAAGGTATGCTTTAGTGTATGTTCACACGGGGTGATTAAGGCGCGCATTTCGGCGCATATTTGCGCTCTAATACAGGAGAGATGCGTGCCGAAATTACGATAATCCATAGTTCTCATAGAGAACTATGGATTACGCCTTCTCTCCCCGCTCGTACAATATGATCGTATAGTACACGCAGGGAGATAAGTGACTTGTCAATTACTTGCGGCAAATACGCGCCACGAGTATTGAATGTCAATGGGGTGGCCCCCCCCCCCCGCGGCACGAGAGCACGCGCATATTAGCACGAGCTCCCGACAGACATGATGTACTGCAGTGCGTAATGTACACGCCGCAGTACATCATATGAACATAGCCTAAGAGATGACCGGTGAGAGTAGGGAGAAGAGCACTGAGGCGCTGGGCGTAAGTGGTACTGCCCCTTCATTCTGCTACTGGCTGGGGTGTAAACAGTGGGATCTCCATTGAGAGTCTACCCTTAAGTTTTTTTCTCTTTGGGAGGAAGTGCTGGATTGGTAGCTAAATACATTCTTCCCCCATTAGTTTTAATGCGGGTTTGACGTGCAGCACTGTAACACTGCTTTCCATACTTGTGCAACCAAACAGATTTTGCTGCATGTGTTTAGCTTTTTCCTGTGTGATTATAGTCTCAACAACAAATTTCCAGTGGCTAAAAAGCAGAGCTCCGGGTGAAAGATTACCACTGAAGAGCTGGGACAAACACGCACCTTACACTCAAACTGAATCTTCTGGTTGAGTAGAATCAGCTCCTCGGTGTCCTTCATCCGCTGCACGCTCTCATTACAGTCTCTGATCAGCTGCCAAACACAAGATATTCACAGCTTCATATAGTAGAATGAACACATCTGCTAATGTTCAATTTACTTTTCATGCATTGACAGAATGCCGATGACATAAATAGTGAGGAATGGAAACAGACATTCTAATCTGCATCCAGGTCTCTCTCCAGTCCTACAATATATCAGTCTGGATACAATATATCAGCCTAGCTTGGATACAACTGGAACAAATCCTCATTTGTAAGAAGCAACAGGTCTGTACAGGTTTTCTGAAAACAAGGCCTGGTTTACACATGGGTCGGAGGTTTCATTGAAAGTGATGGAAAAAAATTGCGCAGCCAGCAGCACTTATTTTCCGTCTCCACAATGGACTCCACGGCAGAAACCCAACGGGCCGGGCCCATTGCAATCAATAGGGTCTGTCGAGTGGGGGTGTCCATTGTGAAACAGATTCCATGGCTTCCGGTTTCACCTCTGCGTTGAAGGTTCTCAATGGAACAGATGTACAGACGCAGATGTAGATAGATAAATAAATAGAATGTTCCTATTCACTGAAAGCAAACTAGTGGATAGGAACGTTCCTGTTTCTATATGTAAAGACCTAAGTATTGTTGATGTATACAAGCCAGACAATCCTCGCTAAAGCCTGGGTCACATCTACATTAGAAGTTCTGTTCGACACCTCCAGCACAGATTCTGTTAGAAACGATGGAAAAATAGTGTAGCATGCAGCGCTATTTTTTCTGTTAAAACGACGACCACTATGGCAGCAATCAGATAGATCTCATTGTAGTCAATGGGGTCTGTCGGGTGCCATTGGTGTCCGCCATTTAACAGATCTGGTGCCACAATGGCGACAAAGGTTCAGAATGGAACCTCCAATGCTGATGTGAACCAGGCTTAAAAGGGTTTTGCCACGATCTCATTTCATACCTCCTTCATCCAGCTCTTCAGCTCTGTGTGCTCAGAAAGAGGCGTGTGTGATTTGTTTGAATTGCCTATCATGTGACCAGGATAACATCAACAGACCTTTCCTCTCTGTAGTCAGAGAAAGATCTGTTGATGTGTAGAACCGTAAGTAACTACATTGTAGCTCAGAGGTAAAACTTTTGCCTCCAGGCACAAGGGTTCTCGGTTCAAATCCCTGCAGGAACCAAACTTGTGGATTTTATTTCTCTTTATCAATGCACAAACCTGATTGAGGTTTCTTTTTTTTTAACTTATTTGCACTGTTTGACTAATTACTAAGGAGTACAGAGGACAGGAGCAGAGAGACAGCACCTGGGGTTTGAACACTCAGTAGCTGCCTGAGAGGAGAAGTGATGTCTGCGCATGTGCGACCAGGACTGAAGCTCTCTGCTCTGGTCATATCCCCTGGAGACGAGCTGTACACTATGGATCACTAAATGAGCAGCTAAAACAAAAACAGTCCAGAATTTTTAATAATGATGAATGGTGAAAGTGTTTATTATTTAATTTACCAACTTCCCACGTCAATTGTACTTCGTAGCAAAACCCCTTTAAGCTTGAAGCAGCAACAGTAAAGTCTTTGTCCTGCACTGAAAGTTTGTGACAATGTGGCAAACCCTCAAATATAGCATCTGTGAAAGGGGATCCTTTTCCATTCCTGTCTGTTTTAGTAAACATTTGTGTTTCCTGTGAAATAACAACTCTGCAGCATTTTCTATTATAATCTGTTGTGCTGTTTATCTATTACTCCTTCTATAAAATATATTACTCAATCTGTCAACTGGGTGTTACCAATTGGGGGTGTGGCCCAGCACAGTTTGACATTGTCCAATCAGTGTTAACAGTCAGTGTGTGCAGAGACACCTCCTTTCCCCAAATGGTAACACCCATCGGACAGATTCAACAATACATTTCTAGGAGGAAGTAAAGAGGAACAGCACAACAAAGAGTTATAACATTAGATAATATGTCAGATGGGTGTTCCCATTCCAGTTTTCAGAGGGGTGTGTCCCTGCACACACTGACATTGTCCAATCAGTGCTGACAGACTATGAAGGGCCACACCCAGCTGTCTGATTCAATCATGGATTTCTAAGATTAAGAACAGAGGGACAGCACAATACAGAGTTATAAAAGAAGATGCTCCAGAATTGTTATTTCACAGTGGAGAATTTACTGAAACAGGTCAGGAGATGTCACAGGTCCTTTATAGTGAACTATTAGAAGTTTCAACTAACATTTAAAGCAAGGGCCCCTGCACTGTACCAGATGGAATTCTGAACGTATTTACTAATGCAGACATATTAGGAGAGGTCACTGGGCTTCTTGAAGTTTGGATGGGGTTTGGTCTTCTAAACGAGAATGTTTCTATTTAATGAAAAGATTATGGGAAATGCCCGAACTTTCCACTACACAATGATTCAAGGAGATCCCTAGGGTTGATATGGGCATGGGCTGCAGAGACGTGACTTTACATGGTTTAGGGCACCGATTGTTTCAGGAGCAGCAATCTGAGAAAGAATAAAACCCTATGGACCTCCCCTTTAATAATATGATCATTGCAGCTTGTTGCTTGGGTTACTGGATGAGACTGGTCTCTAAAGCCTCCTATATATCTGTATCCATGAGTCAGATGCAACTGAATAGCTTTTAACAGGTCAAGTGGTGTCTTGTAAATGAGTGATGCAGCCTCAAGTGTCCTTCACATGGCTCTCCTAGATGACAAATCTATTGATTCTGTCCACAGAACATTGGTCTTGATGAAAGCCTGTCACCAGAAACTAAATGCCGACTTTCCCCTCTACCCCCACAGTTGCTTAACCCCTTGATGACGCATTTTCAATTTTCCATTTCCACCTTCCAAGAACCATAGCTTTTTTTTTTCCCATCAACATAGCTGTATGTGGGCTTGTTTTTATTGCAGGCCAAGTACCATTTTAATCACTATATGGTGCATTTTAAAGCCCTTAAAAATTCTGTGTGGGGTAAGATTAGGGAAAAGAAATAAAAAAGGGTAGGAGAAAGATTTGTTTTTTACAGAATATTTTTTTATGTCGTAAAAATAAGTTCTACTTATCCTGCAGGTCAGTTTAGTTTCTGCAATACACCATTTCTATAGTTTTCATAGAAAACCGATTTTACTACTTTTTATTTTGCTGCCATTTGAGCTGTTGACGGCTTATTCATTGCAAGGAAAAGTATAGTTTTTATTGGTCTCAGTTTGGATTAAATCTTTTTGATTACTTTTAACTGAGTTTTTTGGGAGTTGGCGTGCCCAGAAAAAATGTAGATCCAGCATTGGGTATTTTTTTTCTATGGTGTTTACCGTGTGGGATCAATAACATAATAATGTTTTAGTTTGGAGTTTCATGGATGCAGAAAAAAAACATGTTTATGTTGCATTTTATCATGCGATAAATGGGGAAAAAAAAAGGAAATTTTTAATTTATAATAAAAGGATGTAATAAGGATGCATTCACGGCAGATCCCAGGCTGCCACGACTACCACACTGCACAATATATGGTTCATTTTCATGTAAACCCTTAACACCAGGGCTGCTGCAGTCACCAACATCACTCCTCCTCGACCCACTCAATATATACAAACATACCGAGCACAACATCGCATTAAAGTTGCAAAAACTCTTATCTCAAGGTATTCATTGACGTTATACAAAACATTACATATTGTAGCAGTTCATACATAGAAACCTTCAGCGTACACAGTCCTCCAAGTGCATCCAGTGCATTTCGTAGTGTTTCGACCACCATGCACAATCTCATTGCGGGGGGCTGATTGGACTGCAAAAGGGGGAACCACGCTCCTAGGTAGTGACTTCATGCCGCGGTCATGTTAAGTGACCGAGATGAGTGTTACCTCTGATCCTGGCCACTGGAGGCCGGTGCCGTCTGTATTTAACAGTTCATGCCTACCATGTATGAAATGGGCTTCATACCCTTAATGCCTCCCTTTATGGAGATACACTTTATGGAGCATTAAGAGGATTAGCTAAGACTATGGTTGCCATATAGAAGATAATGGCCCTGTGGCGGTATCCCTCTGGACTCATTTTTACAGTTACCATAAAGATACCACCTACTGGGGGTTAAAACATGATGTGGATGGGGCCTCATCTTATTACTCTCAGTCATATATGTTAAAGGGAATGCATTACCAATATTTTATATTACCAACTAAAACCAGCTAATGATACATTCTTGTCTTCTTAGCGGTTATTTTCTGATTGTAGATTTTTATAAAATCTGGTTTCTGTATAGGATTGTAGGGGCAGCCATCTTGCCTTAGTGGTTTTACAGCATTTATGCTAAGATACGCATCGATGAAGCCACCTGGACACAGGAACCTGTGAACAGGAGATGACTCAACTTCATTAAGAGCTTCCTAGGCATGATCTGTGACCTGGGAAGAAGCCACTGTGAATGGTGGATGCTGTGTTATCCACACATTTATGTCCCCTTTCATTGTAATCCTGCCTGTGCTGATAATGAGGAAACTGCTGGAAAGTTCTCTCTACAGAACAGAAAGTTTCAGACTAGGATTACGCTTAGGGCGTGTCCCCACGGCAGAGGACAAATACTGGTCGGTCTGCAAAACCGCAAACCGCCTGAAAAACCAGCCGCAAGCCCGTGCCGTAGGGACATGCTCTTAGTGGCCAAAATGAAAACTGCAGAATTTCAAGATTTTTTTTTTTTAGAAGTTAGTGATATGGAAAAAGGTAAAACATTACAAAACTTTCTAAAACCTATATTTAACATAAAAACAGTCATAATTAGTTTCTCTGTTACAGAGCTCCTAATCATCTGCAGACATTTCTTCCAGCAATACAGGGAGTGTAGGAGGTTACTGTATACTTGCATTAGCTAGGGGGCATAACTCCCCAGACATCAGGTGACTAGTTTAATTGATATTCTTGTAAACTGTATTCCAGTGTTCTAGAATTAAGAATTCATTACAGAAGTGTGAGACCTGGCTTTATTAGAATTGCCCCTGGGACAATTCGATGTTTATGAGCTTGGTGAACCTCATATTCAGGATTGGGTTAATAAACAGTGGGACGGCCATGTTTGTTGTTTATGCCTTAGTTAGTGTATACTGTAAGCTCCCCCTAGTGGCAAATGCAGGCAAACAGAATTTTATAATTTAACTCTGTTTATACAGGAGATTAGGAGCTCTGGCTCAAGAAAAAAGGATCTCCAACCATAAGTAAACAAGTATTGATGATGATGATAACAAATAATGCACATGGAAGTCTAAGGATTAACCTGCTTTCCTTTTTAGCCACATCCATTAACTCCTCTGCTGTATAATTATTGGACTTCTTGCCAAAAACAACTTTCCTAAGGATGACTTATCTCCTGCCCGGTAGTTACCCGTTTTTTTCATAAAGGACGCAATTCACATCTCTTACCTTCTCTAAAGCATTGTGGGCTTCTGTTGCTTGCAGCTCCTCAGTGGATCCTGGTGCTGAACGCTTCAGAATATTCTGAAAGATGCAGTGGAAGAGAGATAGTTATTAGGGGATAAAATGGTTTTCTTGTTTTATATAAATAAAGCTTAAATGGTGTCCTAAGTTTTTTTTAAATTAAATCAACGTGAAATGGCACCACAGTGAGGAAAAATAGGTACGAAAAGCCTACTTACCCCCTGATCCTCCACTACTGCCATTCTGGCGCTGCCCCTCTTCATATCCTATGCTGCATATCAGCAGAAGCTCGTGCTCCTTAAAAGTGAATGGATTGCATGCCTTTGATTTTGGATGGCACACGGCACAGGGAGCGAAGAGGAGCAGATCCCGGGGCTCTACAGGACAGCAGGAGTGGGGGACTCTAAGGTAAGTATACCTTTTTTTCTTTTTATCTATTTTTCCCACACTGGTCACGTTTAATTAAAAAAAAAAAAAAAAACTGAAACACCCCTTTAATCACTGCATAATTAAAAATTATGCAACTTTCTAATATAATTTATATTTCAATTTTAAACTATTTAAAAAAAAATGTTGATGTCAGTGAATGGTAACATTAATCATTTACATTTATTTTTTATCTTTAATTTTTTTAGAATTTACTACTTTGTTACACGGTCTGCTTGGGAGCATGGAGTCTGGGCTACTTGCTGTCAGTGAACTGGAAGAGAGGTAGTCTAAACAATCCCCTATGAATTAAACAATGTGAGCTCCAGGTAGAAAAGTTTTACTTGAAATTATGCAAATTGTAGCAGAACAGGAGAGATTTGTGCAGCTTATGTACTTTATTTAGTTCACAGAGGTTTTCCTATATTGGATACAAATATAAAACCTTCCATAATGCAGAATAGAAACAAATAATATTAGGAAGACGCATTTATAATCTATAAATATTAAGTGATTAAACAATCAGAAAATTCATATAGGGGCGCAGTGTCTTATTTCAAGTCTTCAGCCGCCATAATCCGGAATTCAGCTATATCATTGAACCTCTTTCTTTACGGTGCGTCTGAATGTAATCTTTTGTGATTGGTTATCTGGCATTTTGGGCTTAGGAAAGGCTGAGTGATATATGGGTGTGGACTGACAGGTCTGGATATTACACCCCGATACCCATGAGGTGTCCTCACTGCTCCTGGTCCTGCTGTCACAAACATCAAAAAGTGCCCGTTTAGCATCAGGACTTTAAATTATGCCAACAATCTTAGTCATCCCACCCTGCCTATAACCTCTGTTATATACTGCTGAAAACCTCCAGACATTATATACATCCACATTGTGTGTGCAAGGCTTAGAAACCATAGACGTAACCCATGCTTCTCTAGTTGTTGTATGAGCATTACCTGATGGCCAGAGGCTCAAGTTTCCGCACCTCAACTTGGTG
Source organism: Phyllomedusa bahiana (assembly GCA_025379985.1). Taxonomy (NCBI): domain Eukaryota; kingdom Metazoa; phylum Chordata; class Amphibia; order Anura; family Hylidae; genus Phyllomedusa; species Phyllomedusa bahiana. The sequence goes on along the minus strand of JAODAL010023837.1, from coordinate 29,114 downwards.
TGCATCTCAAAGGCTCCTCCTTTCCACAGACAACACTAGTAAACTGTGGAGGAAGAAACCAGCCCGAGATTCTTGCCAATCTCCATGTAAGGCTCAATATGTGTTAGGCCATTTTTTGAGGGATGATGGTTTTAACATTAACCTAACCAAGGAGGGAACTTGATTTTTCTTCCCTCCGTGTCTGTGTGTGAATACCATCAGCTTGTGAGACTGGAGACCACTGAAGGATAAAGCTGAGGAGCAAGTGCATCACTAAATGTGATTGTCAGGAGGGACATTCAGATTGCGAGGAGAAGGAGCAATATGGGTAAGGCACCAATACAATACAATGTCACCTAACTTCAGTGTTTCCCAATAGAGTAAAGTCTTGTGGGCAACAGGCAAAAACAAGTGACAACTAGGATAGAAGTTTGTAGTGAATTTCATTCAACTTTTTCTGCATAGGAAAACATTCTGGGTGCATGATTTTACAGCAACCATTGTGCAACCCAATAGATTACATTTAATTACTCAGACCAGTAATAATTAATGCTAACTCCACCAGGGTGGAGGCTCAGCTTCAGAAAAGGCCTCGTCATCTTCTAAAATAAGCAAAGAAACTTTACTTGTAGGAGCAGGCGCAGACGAGTAATTCTCTGGAAGGGAAGGATCAGGAATGATTTGAGGCTTAATCTTTGGCACACAGGGTCACTCTCCAGCTTGGACAAAACCTGCTGAAATCGCGGGTTACCATTCCTACAGTGGAGACAAATACAAAGCAGTGATCATGTTACAAAGAAGAAACAGCAATGTCATAGAAAAACAGTGGCTGCATAGATCAAAGGGATGGGTAGGACAGGGTAGTGACTCTCTTCCTAGGATCAGGAAATAATCTCACATAGCTTCTGTTAAAGTGAATGTCCAGAGACAAAATTAAATTATACAAATTCTGACTCCCTGTAACGCTAACTAACTTGAGCTTACACTAAACTAACATTGTTCTCTACTTGAGGATTTGCCTTAAAAGTATGATAGATACAGGTCCCACCTTTAGGACCCACACCTATCTCAGGAACAGGCCTCTGTACAATTTGGAGAGTTTATTGTACTTGCATTCTGTTCTAGGGGTGTTCTGAGTACAGGTGATGAACAGAGGTGTGTTTGGCTGTACTCAGAACCCCCATAGAACAGAATAAAGAATTGTGCACAAGTGTGTACAACTCTCCATCCTATACAGAGAGTTTTGGGGGCCTGATTTCAAGATAGGAGCAGATCCAAAAGATGGGATCTGCACCTATCACACATTGATGGCAGAAATGCTGAAAAAATTCAATGCTAACAGAGAACCTGCACCACCCACCACCAAAATAAAGTGGGCACTCATTAAAGAGTTAAGCAGTGTTATAGCATTTTTTTTTTCAAAACCTAATCAGCAGCTGCAGTGGCGAGGTTCCACTGGGAAGAATATCAGAAGGCAAAAGAAGACTGGTGGAAAGTGAGGATGACACAGTAATAGATCCAAGGCGAGAGGAGAAGCAAGTATAAGTTTTTTTTATTTTAATAGGGCAGCAGTATCCTAATTAATTAATTTAAAAAAATGAATAGGATGGTGGGAAGGAGATGGCAAGTCCCGAGTTATCAAGACTTAGCGCCACATGCATTAAACTTTTTAGGTCTAAAACTCACTCTTTCGCCCATAGTAACCTATGGGCAAAAAAGTGAGTTTTAGACCTGAACAGGTTCATACATGTGGCCCTTAGAGTAAGATAAGGATCTCATTTATGATTTTGCCATGGTGCACTCCCTCTATGCTTTGTACTCGATGGTTCGGTATCCTGTAGGTCAATAGGCCAGGTTTACTTACATCAGCGTTTGGAAGGTCCTGTCCTGGTAACTCTGATTAGTGACATATGGTAAATAGACCCTGCGGAAGTTGGGCTCATGGTTGATCACCACATCACACACTTGGAAGTTGTACATGTTGCTTTCAAACTCTTCTTCCAGGTCAAAGAGAAAACTGATCAAAGAGAAACAACAATAAATATTTTTTTTCTAAATTCCTAGAAAAACTTGAGTTTTTTTTATTAAGTTGTTAAAATTCTATCCAGCTCTTTCTTAGTTATATAGTCAGCCACTGTGAAAGTAACAACGAATAAAGCTGTTGTTAATGCTTCTGAAAAAGGGGGTCACCAAGCTTTCCTAAACTGGCAATAATAGCTCCCCAATATTGTGCTGTAATAGAACTAGAAGGATTTCTAATTCAGGAGTCCAAGATACCTGGTAGCTATCCATGTAATGGCAGTGACCCACCTTTCCCAGAAAAACTGTTCACACAACCATTATGGTTCCGTTATAACTTAAATGACGATGGCAGTGCCTTATCTATCAAATGATGGACATCAACACCAACCCATGGACCTCTTTGACTTAAAATTTCTATCAAATCGGACATAACTGTTGACGCCAGCCAGTGTGAACACAGCCTAAGCTTGAATAGAGTTCTAGACAAACCACTAATGCATCAACAGGGGTTGTCAACCACAATTCCACAAAATGTCTGAATAACTTATACACCCTCACACTATTTTCTACTATTTTGCTTGTGTGTCAATCTTTACTATACTTCTAGCTTCTCTGCCTGAGCCAAGACACTTAGGTGCTATAATTCCCTCACTGAAAGGAGATGTTATTGTGAGAGCATAGAGGGAAAAAAACTTTCATCCAATCTGATAAGTCCATTTTCATATAAAATGTGATACCATTGTACTGCACCTGAGTCTTCGTAGGACTGCAGAATATGGACATTTATTTCAGTAGAATATGAGGACACTCACTCAGAGCTGGCATCGCGGACTTCAGAAAGACGGGAGAATAGCCACTGGCGATCCTGAGCACTCAGAACCTCCTGCAATTCTGTATTTCGCTGAAAATGATCCACCGCAATGTTGAGACTGCGCAGGTAGAGTGCTTCCGACATGATGAGCTCAAACTTAGCCTGGTGAGGGGGAGAAATCAGAAGTGGTAATCTGGTTTTATAGAAATACACACCTGCCCGTCTGCCCAAGTGCTTACTTCTGGGTTTTTCTCAACCACTTTCGACATCACCCATGGTACCCGACAGGGTGCCCCCTTTCACCTTTAATTTTCGTGTTTTTGCATGGAACCCTTAGCAGAATTTTTAGATCAATCACTCCATAACGGACTTTCAGTTAATAAGGTCAATCATAAAAATTAGCCTCTACGCAATGATTGTTTTAATTATCACTAACCCAAGTTCTTCGATCCAGAAATCCTTCATTCTTTAAATAAAATTTTCCTTCCTCTCATTTTATAAATTAAACTCTTCCAAAACAATTTTTTCCCGGTAAACAAAAGCTCCTCCCAAAAAACACCAGTTGAACCTATTTGGTTTTAATTGGTCGGATTCTTTTATCCCCTTACCCTTTGGGAAATTTAAAATCTTCGCGTCCCATCTCAGACTCTAGAGAACAACTATATGACGCTATATGATATTTTGGACTCTGAAACCAAAAGCTTATCTGCTCTAAACCTATCCTTTGGACAGCCAGAATAAATGTATACAAAATGTCCCTCCTTCCTAAATTCATTTTATATATGTAGGACGATTCCTTATCTGGTTCCCCATCAATTCTTTGCAAACTGCAAAATATGTTATTCAAATTCATATGGAATGGTCGCAGACCAAGGGTTAAGAAAGACATCCTGTTTTATAGACATGATCAAGGTGGGTTAGCAGTTCCTAATTTAGCAGTCCCACAATGATGCGATTCTTCTGGAACAAGCCTTCTTTCTTTGGGGCTCTCCTCCCACCTTACCTTGGGCCCAACTCGAATCCTCATCCTTTTACACCCCGATTTGTTAGGCACCATTTATTGACATTATTGTTAGGGTTGCCCCACTCCTATGCTAGGCTGCAATCCTATCAGACTTATTTACTGTATGGACTAAACACTGTGTAACGCACTCCTGGATTCCTCTTAATATCAAAGATATCCCACTTTCTGCACTTAATTGCTGGAACATAAACTTTTCTTTCCACCTGTGGGAAAATTACAACATATCCTCCTTAGAACAGCTCTTTAACGGTCCAACTCTTCACTCCTTCTCAAAATAGCCCCCTCCTTCCAGCCCCCTAAGTCATGTTTTTTCAATACCTACAACTCCGCCAAACCATTCAAGACATACATTGCCCCAACCCACTCCTCCGGACCCCAGTTTTTACAATTTCCTTAGTGGAAAGCTGGGCCGTGTGAAAGGTCTCTCCCTGATTTACCAGCTGATTATAAATATGAGCAAACCCAAAAAGTTTCCTACCATCCTTAAATGGGAAAAAGAACTAAATTATAGCCTTTCCGTAGACCAATGGCAACAAGCTTTTTCCCTCCCCGCAAACTATCCAAATGCTCCAATCACACAGAAATCATGCACAAAATTCAGCTTCGATGGTATTTGCCACCTACAAGAGTGTCTCACATGTCTTCAGGTTCTTCAGACCTATGTTGGAAAGGTTGAGGGCAACAGGGTACGTTTGCTTCACGTATGGTGGGGTTCCCCCTTTATAAAAAAAATTTTGGCGCTCGTAGAAACGCTGTTGTCCGAATTTCCTACAAATCTCCATCTACTTAAATCCGAACTTGCGGTTCTCGATATAGGATTAGCTAAAACCCCCTCCTACCTTAGGACTATTTTCTTTCATACCCCTTATTGCAGTTTAGGACGGTGATAGCGTCCAGATGGAAAGATCCGTCTCTCCCCGCCCTCTCAGAAGCAATTCGACGTATTAATTTCAGTTGTTCATGTGAAACTAGACTGATAGATTCCCCTGCTGTTTGCCTTAATAAACGACTACTCTGGGAACTATGGATGAACTCGAAATACTATAATTATAAGTTCCTCTGAAGGGACTCACATTCCTCCTCGATTTTTACGCTCATTCCCGCTCTCTTGAACACCCCACACATAGAGACACTCTAGTTTTCTCAGCTTAAGTTCTTGTTTAGTATTTTAAGAAGCTTTATTACTTCCTGCTAAATATAAACATCTTTTAACCTTGTATACACAGATGTTCCTGTTTTCTAGCTATGTTATGTAACAGCTGTTTTGTGATTTAATTCTGACTTTGATTGCTCACGCTGCTGAGTATTTGTATCATTTGCATAGCTTCTCTTCTCAATAAAATATGTTTAAAGAAATACACTCCTGAACATCGACACTCATCAACACTGGAGCACCAAGAAGGACAATCTTTAAGGTTATATAAATTAAGGAAATAGTCTCCTTAAGATCTGCAGATGTCATTGTTTCCAGCACCTAGCTCCAATATGTGGCATAAGGAAGGGCAACAAAGCCAGATTGAATGTAAAAGGGTTTTTTTAGCCATGAAAACCTCAAAAATCAGATCAAGTGCCTATTGTTTGTCAACATGTCAGTTATCGTGACTTGTCACAAATTCATAGGGACAGATTCCTTGACTTGAGAGATTGCTGCATGCCTCAGCTGATATATTAGAAATGCTGAATGTTGCATGTCCTCATGGTTGGAAGAACAATGATGAACTGGAATGACAGCACGAGATGCACAGAGGCAAACTTCTGCACAGAAAGATTGATTGGAAGAATGGCGCATAGTGATCCATTCTGTATTGCAAGCGAAATTGGATGTTATATCCCAAGCCTACAGCAGCAAGCAGTTGACACAAACCAGCAGAAGCTGTTTGCACGACATAAGGCTATGAGACAGACTTCATGCCGCCACTCAAGACTATTAGAAAGTAGCAATGGAGGCTGGAAAAGAGATCTGTTCTCCTCAGTAATTAGTCCTGCTTTTGTCTCAGAAGCAATGGTAGGCAGAGATTGGTCAGAAGACCACATGGACAATGCCATGAAGAGACCTTCAAAAGGCAAGATATCATATAACACTCTCAAAGTAATATTCATCCTGTCCATTCCTGCACCATCTCTAGTTTGCCGTCAAAATTTGAGCCAACAACAGAAGAAGTAGTATCTAGGCTTCTCTTTTTTGCTCAACCCACTACTTGCATCAATCACCCTATTCCTTCAAACCTTGCACTGTCCCTCTCCACAGTTGTCATCTCTCACCAATCTGCAATTTTTAATCTCTCTCTATCTTTCATCCACTGTCAAACACTCCATCATTATACCTTCGCTAAAAACAACATCTTTGGACCCATCCTGCGCTGCAAGTAACCAGTCTCTAACCTGCCCTTCAATCTCTAAACTCTTGGAACACTTGGGCTACTCTCGCCTAATCCACTATCTCGCGGCTAACTCTGTCCTCAACCCTTTACAATGAGGTTTCCACACTTAAAAATACACAGAAACGGGTCTAGTTAATGCTGCAAGTGATCTCACAGTTAAATATCAGATCAACTACTCAACATTGCTTCTTATGGATCTCTCTGCAGCATTCAATACTGTAGACCACCAACCATCTCTATTGGTTTTCATCCTACCTTTCTGACCACTTATTTAGTGTCTCATTCACCGGTTCTACTTCTGCTTTGATTCCTTTTGCTGTTGGGGTTCCTCAGAGACTAGTTCTAGGTTCTCTTCTCATTTCCCTCCGCACTGGTCACTGGACAAACCATCAGCAGCCTCGGCTTCCAGTACCATCTCTACACTAATGACACTCAACTATACACCTCTTCCTTTGACACTACCACTGCCCTGTTTAAACCTCACTAAAACTGAACTTCTTTTCATTCTGCCATCTACTTACCAACCCAATCCAGATATCTCTGTTTCAGTGTGTGCTACTTTCATAACAAATAGGCCACAGGGGCCATATTAGACTCCAATCCATCCTTCAGTCCCTTTCCGGCTCATCAGCTACACCACCACAATCCCTCCAGCTCGTCTTTCTTTCCAGCCGCTATACTGATGCCTCTACCCTGTGTCAATCATTGCACCGGTTTCCCATTCAGTACAGAATACATCACCTCCTCTCTCATCTCTGTCGACCACCCTAACCCTAATTAATAATCTGCTGATGTCATATCAGATTCCTCATCATCCTGACCCCTGATGTACTGCACCGATTCTCTGAAATGTACTACCCCGTACAATCAGATTAACTGACAATACTCCTAGTTTTAAGCGTGCTATAACAATAAATCTTCTCAGGCAAACTTACCAAGATTCCTAGTAGCTAACCCCCTCCCTTAGACACCCTCATTACTGACACTCTATGTAGTGATGAAACTCAAGCTCTTATCTGCATACAGAGTTACTGAATCGATGGCAGGTTCATCCACTTTTATATATCCTACACCACATTTATTGAAGATGTGTGGCCCATGGTCAAAACTAAGCACTTCTCACATTTTGTTTAACCCTTATTATCACATAGATTGTCCTGTGAGCAGAGCCCTCACACCTTTACTTCGATCTGTTAATAATTGCTTTACCACTACAGGAATTCTAGACTCACCAATCTTAAGAAAATGTTTTATGAAATATACATGAATAACATTTAAATATTCAGTGTCTACATTACACCTCCCACTACATTTTCACCTCCACATTTTGGAGTGGGTGTGGGGGACCTGGTTACAACCTGACCATCTCCTGAGCCCACTCCCGCCTCCGTACTCCCCTGGTGAGAGAGACATCTGCAAGTACCATATTCAGTGCCCTTTTTATGTTGTTATGGTAAATTCTATTGCTGCAGCATCAGGGCTACACCTGAGAGCTTACCATTGGTCACCAGTCACTCTGTTGAGCCAGCTGAGCGGGTTATGGTCGGTGACCACCGTATAGGTAGGGTTGTAGTTTGTTTAGGGCCCACACGATTGCCAAACACTCCTTCTCAATTGGTGAGGTCAGTTAGGGGCTTGGCCAGGGAACTGTAGTTTGGCACAAACTTCCTGTAGTAGCCAGCTGTACCTAAAATAGGACATCACTTGTTGTCTTAGTTTTGGGCAAGTGGGCCAAGGCTGTAATCGCCTCTGTCTTTTCCGGGTCCACGCCGTAGCATCCCCTCCCCCCCCCCCCCCCACATTGTGTCTTAAAATAGTGTACCTCGGCCATGGTATTGACACTTCCCTGCTTAATGGTCAGACCTGTGAGTTTGAGGAACTATAGGACAGATTGTTGTAAGATGATTCTCCCAGGAATGCGTATAAAAGATGGCCTATATCATCCAGATATGCAACGGCAAACCATCCAAATCCCTCTCAAGCAAGCTGATTGAACCAGGCGCTGAAATGTGTCAGGGGCATTTTTCATAACTAAGAATTCACTTACAGCACCAAATGGGGTTATGAAGGCAGGACCTTTCCTGGGCTCCCGTTGTAGGGGGATCTGACTATTATCCCCTGCTCAGGTACCATGATGGTGAGGTAGGTTGGGCACGGCCAGCTGATTCAACAGCTCATCATCCTGGGCGTTGGGATAGGCATCCAAAAAGAACTGTGATGGTATGTAACCCTCCTATAATCCATCAAGGAAACCTTGTCGTTCGTATTCTTCTTTTGACAAGAACCACTGGTGAGGCCGGCGCTCCGGGATTTTTGTATGACCCTATGGCCAACATCTCTTCTATTTGCTCCCAATCACATGTTGCCTTTCACTATGCGGAAACCCGATAAGCAGGTTGCGTATGGGGAGTGAGTGCACCACAGTGGTCACATGGGGGTTGGCTTCTGAGTTCTCACTGGCCTAGCTGTAAAGGGGGTGTCGCCCGGATAGGCCAACAGTTTTGGTGAAATTCAGACCTCTGCATGTGGGGCTTAATCGCTGAGGGGTAAATTGTGCCGCCTCAAGTGTGTCTGTGTCCTGTTTTCGGACTAGAAGATCTACTAGGACATCTTCTCCCCCTCCTCGGGCATTTACTGCACACAGGCTAGACACAGGGACTCCTGGAGTGATGGTGCCTTTACTTATTGACATGGAAGACACCACTTCTGCCGCTAGCGGTTCATCCAGGGACTATACATGTGTTTAACGTCTTTGAGACGTTATGCACCGTTGTAGGGGGCCTTCCATGCAGCCTAAATTTGGTCTGCAGCATGGGGATCAGTATCCAATCTTCTGCTCCCTGACTTCATACGTTGTTGCCGGGCATTACGGTCCATACCTATAGTTTCTTCTGGGCCTGGGTTTGTGTAATGTTGTCATGAACGACACTGCTAGTGCCTGCATCTTGTCCCTGAGTTCATACGTATACCACATCACGGGAGACTTCTGGGGTTCCAGCTTTCCACCTCCCTGGACTCCTAATCATATCTCAGGTGCCTCCCTTACCTTATTCCATAAAGGTGTTTTCTAATTGGGGAAAACCCTGTTGAAGCCTGAGGCACTCATCCTTAGGAAACAGCAGATGGGTAGATAACGCTTCCTATTCTCGGCTTGGGTCTCCACTTAACATTTTGAGCATCTGTCTTCACAAGGTCCCAATTAAAAACGGCTCACACATCCCATTGGTCTGGTGGTTATAGGGAGTGGCACTGGTCAGGGATGCTGCTCCTGCTTTTTCTTTCAGAGGCTCTGCATTAGTTGGACTTTAAACGGAGTCCCCTGGTCGTTAACTATCTCCCGAGGAAACCCAACACGTGAAACCACAGATAACAGGGCATCAGCTACCTTGTCTGACGTATAGAGGACATGGCCTCCTTCCTCTGGATATCGGGGTGGCCATACGTGAACTTCTGTCAAAATAAAGCGCTTCACAGAACTGCTGGGGAGGCAAGTGGGACCTATTGTTATCCACGATACTCTTTGGAAAGGCTCATCGATGATTGTATAGGGGATCAATGAGCCCGTGGAAGCATTCCCAGCACGTTCCTACCCCTGGCAGACCATCAGGAACGACTGTATAGTTGCTATGTCAAGTCCCCCATATTTGGCCAATAAAATATGAATTAGCCGGCCATTTGGTTTTGTGTATGCCCAAATGCCCGCTAAAAGGAATCTCGATGATAGCGGACCTTCATATAGTTGTTCCTGTTGGGGTATGGAACCAACCAGTCGCTATCTCAAAGATGTCCCAAAGTTGGTGTGAGTCAGCCACTCAGTCTCTATGTACAGCGTTGTCCCTGCTCCCAATACATCCCTTCGTTGCTGGTTTATCTGCCAGCCCCGTTGCTATATCTAATGCGTGATCAGACTGAGCTGGCTGAAAGACATAGCCTATCAGGTTGCACATCACTTGCTGAGGGAGGGAGGGGGAGGGGGGGGGTGTCAGCAGTCAGATACTAGGCTCTGATGTGCTGGCTGCTACGCGTGTGTGCGACCCCTCCTCAGAGGAGTTGCGGTCTGTGGTGAGAGGAAGCAGGTAATACACAGGTCCTGAGGCTGACAAACAATCTCGACTGGGAGTTATAGCTGCCAACATATAAAATGTTATCAACATTCACATTCACATTTACCCACAGTGGGGACATTGTCCCAGTGGTGCAACCAACGGACGAGAGTCTCATCACAATCAAGGGTGTAACCCTGAATTCGTGCACCAGGCCTTTGGGAAACCACCTCATATCGGGAGGTGGCATCCAGTGGGGGGGACTTAGGGACAATAATTAATATCCATCTCCCACCAAATCTGTACCTAATGAAACATTGGCTGGGTAATAGAGTCAAGGAGTATTTCCCACTTTCTATCACTCCTCTGCCTGCTTCACCTATTCTACCTGTTTAATCAACGAGGCCATGGAGAACAGCAGGAGTGAAATCCTCCAAATCCAGTCAGAGGGACTTGTGTATCTTCAAGTAATGATGTCCTCAGAGTTCACCAATTTCTGGTCGCACACAGTCCACCTCTGCACCACTGTCCTTGAAACCAACGGTGACTTTGTTGCCCACACGGTCCAGGTTGTAAATTGGATGCATTCTTCCCTTCTGCCCCAGCCACAGGGTAGAATAGAGGGCCATGCCCCGGGTGATTCGGCAGGTGTATGGGGCACTCTTACTACTTTGTGGGGACAATGTGGCAATAACATGCCCCACTTTGTTACAGGTTGAAGCAAATTATCGCGCGGGTCAGTTACTGGATATGTGGGTCTTGGGGCCCACAGGAGTTATAACCAGTGGGGCACCAGATGGTCTGTTGGGGAGGGAGGATGGATCTCCAGCAGGCTTACCTCTCCTCAAGGTGGTCTCAGGTGTTCTCCTGCAATCCTGGTGGGCAATATAAGAGTCTGACAGGTTTTGAAATTTCCTGCGGATACACCTCCGGAGTGAGGTGATATTTCTTGTCCAGAGCTCTCCCTTTATGGCGTATAGTCCCGTCTTGCTTCTGGTTGGAAGTCCGAAAAAATCCTCCTAAGGCTTTTCCCCTTGAGGTCCTCGGGGGTCAGGTTTCGGGACCACTGCTTCTTTGGCAGTTGATATTGTCTGCATGTTTTTTCAAATTTTCTCTTAGGAAACATCTAGTCCACAATTCTTTTCCTTCACAGGAAGTTTTCTTAGTCGGGGTTTCTCAAAGGGCTTTGTTTCCGGGCATGTGGCTGTGGTAAGCTCCTCACACCCTTTCCAAGTCGTGCTCTCTGTAGCTTGAGGTCCGTTTCGTGCTTTGGCGCTCTGCCGCCTCTCCGCACGGCCTACGGTTCAGCAGCCGAGCCTCTTGGTCTCTCACGCCTGGAGTTCCGCAGCCTCTGCTGTTGGTATTTTGCGAGGATGTTGTAGGCGCAAATTAGGGTCACAAGACAGCCTCATAGTTTGCTGCAAAAGCCATGCCCAGAGCAGGTCCATGCCATCACTGAGAACTGCGCTGGCGGGTGTCCTCAGGGGAAATTTTTTCGGAGCAAATTTCCGTACTAATTGGACCAGTGTGCGTGGTCTCAGTTTCGTTCTCTGACGCCGTTTTGTTCCAGCTGCTGCAAAATTACAGCTCCACGAGCTCACGGATACAGCATAACCTTCGTATTTGCTGACTGTATTTGATCCCATATGTCCTCGCAGAGACGGATAAGGGATCCTTGTTATGGTTCATTGTACAGGGTTTGCACATCTTACAAAGCGCCCTTTGCCAAATAAAAGATAGTAAAGAATAAACTGGGACGGTGGGAACATGATTGCACGTATGTCATGTATGCACTGCGTTAGTTCTTGTTAGACTGGTGTAATCTTCCCAATGGAAAGGATTTTTAACAGGCCCGTACTTTAGTTGCAGGGGAATATTTGCTTTTAACCCAAGCACACTAATGCTGCAATAAAAAGATAATATCCCACGCTCTGCACCATATTTGTCCACTGTACACACTCACCAGCACGTGAGTGGGCCTTGTAATGGGGTTGTTTTAGCTCCACTTGCGCTCACTCTTGATTCAGGTAGCGAAATCACAAGCATAAAAACGCACCACAAGATCAGTCCCAGCCACCCCAATTGTTATCCGCTGCCGCCACCTTCCTTCAAGAATCAAAAAGGATTCAGCCGGAATTAATCTGTTTCCTAACATGATATTCTAAAAAACACGTAAAAAATGCTTTACAGGGTCAATCTCACTTGCTCTCAGCAAACCTACAAAACAAAATAACACCTTCTTCAAGGAATTGGATCAGTGCTGTGACAAGAACTAAGGCTTATTAGTGGTAACTTTAATAAGAGGAGGTTACAATGCTTACATGAAAATACAATAATCAATGACTATGTCATACGCATTCAATGACTGTTATGAAAATAAAGGGATAAAACTCAGAGATTTCACACTTACAAGGTGTCAGCACCTTCAGATCCAAGGTGTTTTGGTAAAGGAAAATGGAACAACAGGCTCAATAAGAAATTGAAAACCAGGCTATGATCTCAGAGTTTTGTGTCTGGGCCATGGGTTTTATAGGCCCATTAAAACATCTGTCCAGGTTTCCCCTCACCTCTTTCATATTTGGACTACTCTTGTTTACTGGCTGAAAATATAATGAGGTGGGTGGACTTTGGTTGTATTATGAGGGGTTGTGTCTTAATATCCCCACTAGATTGGCAATACGGACATGCGCTTTGCTGTGGAATCTGATCAATTGCCTTGCAATGTTGTGCCTTAATGGGTTTTATTGTTGGGGGGTCATAGGTGGGGCCTCAATCAGGTATTTGGAACAGTATGCATATACAACTTTGGCAATAAAATGAATAAACCCATGTTATCTAAACATTTGAGTAATTAGAACAGTACAAAATGGCTGGGGTTGGAGATTCTGACAGACACATGCTAGACAAATTTTCCATTCCCACAGGGGGTGGTGGTTTTCTGAGCTACAGGAATTCTAGGACTCACCAATCTAAAAATGGTTTTAATGGACAATATTACAGATACATTTAATTTTCGCAGATGTAACAACATTACACCTATCTTACATTACAATGTAATATTCAGTTTTTTCTGTATTTATACCCTCTGCAGAATATGTTGCCACTATATAAATAAAGATTACCAATAAGGGAACACCACTGTGGTCTTACTCCTGGAATTATGGTGCAGGGTGACAATGCATGGGAGCAGGAACCCCTTAGTCTTCATTCCAGATACATTGAATTGGTCATGGAACCAGTGGCACAAGCATTTTACTGAAGGGTCCCAAGAGCTGTTTTTCAACAGGACAACACCAGCTTGCTCCTGTAAGCAGTCTGTGTGGCCTTAATGTACTACAATGGCCTGCAACGTCTCCCGACTTGTCGCTGATCTAGCACATCTGGGACATCATTGGTCAGAAATCGCAAAGGAAGCTGCCAGCAACCAATCTTGAGGAATTGTGTGCCCAAGTGTATTCTGCGTGGCATTACTCTGACCACTATTGATACATATCAAGACTTGTAAGTGCGTGTATTTCTGCATGTAGCACTCATACTCGATACTGAATATTTTAATTTATTTTAGGTTTTGCATATCATTATCATGTCTATCCATCTTGTGATTTCCAATAATCCAAGACTTTTCCTTCTATGTAGGTGTGACATTTCAATGTTGAGAAGTGTATGTAGAAAAAAAAATTTCCTCTCACCTCCTGCAGCTTCTGCTCCTCTCGGGTCATTGTCAAAAAAGTTACACTGTCTCGTATTTTTGGAATGTCCTGCCATAGGGAATCAGCTGAGGAGATGGACAGACGCTGCAGATAGGAGTCTTGGGATGATAAGATTCTCCTCCGCACTCTTGGAGAGCTGGGCTGGCTATCCTCTACTGGGGAGTCACCTGGTTTCTGTCTTTGGATCTCGTGGTTCAAAGCCACATCGCTGTACTCCTGATACAGAAGGTTGGCTGCAAGATAAAGAATAGGAAGGTCTTTGACAGAAATTCACTGGTAATATGTTAAAAGTAAAAGGAAGAATCAATAAAAACAAAACTGAAATCTCAATTTATTTAACATGGTAAACATATGGCCTGGCACAGAGAGAAGTAGCTGCCAGACATATCGAACGCCTCTCATCTTCCAGATGAACAAATGATCGGCATGTTAAAATCCAACATGGTGATCCTTTTTTTTTTTTTTTTTTTTACCAAATGCACACACTGGCAGTTATCATTCACAATAGACAACATTCTTATGTTTTGGCTTGTAACTATTGGTATATCTTGAAAAAAGGTATCCTAATGGATACAGCAGCAGGGCTATAGGGGTCTATAGAGCAAACAGATTCTCTTCAGGACTAAATTTGGGTAAACCACGCTTGAGTGTCTAACACAAAGCCTATATGAACATTAAATAGAGCAAATGTAGTCAGAAAAGACTATGTTTGCCTTATTAATTCCTATGGTTAAGCTGGTGACCCACTGCACTATCCTTAGGGGTACTAAGAATACCTGCAATAAGTGCCCCAAATGTGACGTGAGCACAGCTTTAGCTATACAAGGGGATACCCAAAAGTAACTGGATTCTCCTTCCAGTGGATGGGGCATTAGTAGTATAGGTATCTGTTACTTGGTGAATTTCTGCAGAACAATATTGAGACAGTATGCCAGCTGGCAATGTTGGGGAAGGTTGCTTTTGGCTAGAATTTTTTTTTTTTTCCAACAAGTTATTATATTTCAGCTATTTTGTGACTGATGATTCATACAAACAATGTGCAGTTGTGACATTTTGTTTCATATTGGGGAAAAAAAAGCAGCAGCAACATTTGCTATGCTACAGACAGCCTACAAGGAAGTTGCCATAAGTAAAACACAAGTTTATGGTTTTCCCCATTTCAAACGAGATGAACTGTTAATTAAAGGTGTTACAATCTAACCTTCCCAAAATCAAACGACAGAAATGGAAAATGACGGGCACCGGAATGAATAATTAAATGGGTGCTGCCACGTGTGAAAAAGCATATAGTAGAGGCAAACCAGAGAATTAAAGGGGTTGTCCCATGTATAAAAACGTAATATAATATAAGGGCCACATCATGACAAAACCTTATACCCACCTACCGCTGGTCCCCATTTTCATCACTGGTTTTCTGGAAATGTGGCACTGGAATCGCGGGACCGCAGGTAGGCGAGTATAAAGTTTTTTGTTTTAATGGTATATATTTATTTTTATATTACGTGGAAAATCCCTTCAATGATCGGCTTCATTCCAGGCATCCTTCAAACGCCGAACTGCTGAAAATTCGTCAAGTTATCTTGGAAGATCACAATCAATGAATTTGTGGAGTTGACTGGGATTTTATGGAGTCCCCACCAGCCAAGAACCAGTCACATGCCTACCCTAGTATTAAGATTAATCTCCGGTTACAACTTTGGAAAACAAATCGGGGTTGGATTGCAATTGTTACTTCAAAGCTCAGCACCCAGCCAGGCTATTGCACCAATAGTCACGGGTGAGCAGGTGAGGCATTAATCTTTTCATGATGAGTTCTTCCATTCAATTTCAGACTCCATGAAACCCCAGTCATCTCCACAAGTTCATCCATAGTCCAACAGCAACCTTTGAGAATGGCCTAAATTTTTATCAGTTCAGGTAGTTGAGGAACATCCGCAATTAGGTTTATTATTATTATTTGACATTTTATCTCGTTTGAAACAGGAGAACCATTCGTAAAATTGTGTCGTACTCATGGCACCTTCCTTATGAGCCGTCAGTAACATAACTGTTTCCGCTTCTTTTTTCTCTCATAAAGATGCAAAATTTCACAGTGGCACATTGTTTGAATGAATGAGGCATCACCAAATAGCTTCAACAACGGGTTTTTTTTTTTTAAATATTATCACTAGTGCCAAATACAAACTTCTCCAACTATATTGGCTGGTATGCTGCCTCAAAATGGATCCACGGGCATTTACCTAGAGACAGAAGCCTGTACTGCTAACGCCCCATCCAGCAGAAGACTGCTCTGTTTCTTCTGGATACTTCTCTTATACAGCTAAGGCTGTGTTCTTCCTTGCATATATGTGTATTTCCATGTATACTGTATATGGGGTGAAATGTACTGATGACAACCAGGATAAAAAAATTTGATTATTGACATTTCCGGCTGCTTTCACACGACTTGAATGGTAAAAAATAGAGGTGAGGTTTATAAGACAAAGTGACTACATCTCTCGATTTGTGACTAAATGTGTTTAATCTGTAGAACCCCTTAGATTTCATATGATAATAATTATTATTTATATGGCACACACATATAGACATTACAGAGTGACAAGCAAATTAACAATTGTAACAATAGGAGTAAGGGCCCTGCAAATTACTTTAAATTTATGGAAAAGGGGTGGTACAAGGGAAAAAGTGCCCGCTTTTACAATGGCCCAGCCATCTTTTATAAAAATAGGGCTATAAACATAAGAAGTGGACAAGGAAAACCACTCACCAAATTTTTTTTTAGTAGAGAATAAATGCATTTCACTCTTTGGGTAGGGCTTTATTTTGGGATGGGGGATTAGGTTCGAGGAAAAATTAAAAAGAGCAATAAACGTAAAGAGTTAAATTTGGGAAGGTAAAAAAGAAAGAAGACGGAGAATGTGTTTGGCCCTGAAAAGACAGTGTTTTTAGGGCACGCGGGACATTGGAAATTAGTCTGACTGTCTGAAGCAGCACAATGCAGAGAACGGGCTTTTGAAAAATTTGGGGAGAGGAGAAAAAAGTTCGGGTTTTTCATGGGTTTTTTTAAATTATTGATAAAAAGAGAAAAGGGTAGGTGGTAACGAGAAAAAGGAGATAAATGGTGCAGCACCAGGAGGAGCTTTGTGGCTGTCAGTGACAGGTATAAATTTTATTCTGTAATCAATAAGCAACTAATGCAGTGACTGGCACAGGGTAGAGGCATCGGGTAAACGTGGACAAAAAGGATCTGGCTGCCTTCCCAAATTAAAAAGTTGAGGGGGAAGCTGGGTTAGTTATAAGTTACATTAATCAAGACGAGAATAATTTAGAGCAAAAATATATATACACTCACCGGCCACTTTTTAGGTCACCATGGAACGGTTGGCCCCCCTTTTGCCTTCAGAATGCCTCTTTTCTTCGTGCATAGATTCAACAAGGTGTTGCAACGATGCTAAATTTGGGGTCCCAAAGGGGGCCCAAAGGTGCCAAAAAAAAACCCCACACCAGACCCCCCACCATCACCGCCGAACCGTTGATACAAGGCAGGTGGGTCCCTGCTTTCATTTTTTTTGACGGGGCCCAAAATTTTGCCCTACCATCCGGGAAAGTTGCAGCAGAAACGAGACTCACAGACCAGGGAACGTTTTCCAATCTTCTACGCCAATTTTTGATAGCTTTGGGCAAATTGGAGCCCAGTTTCCTGTTCTTAGCTGAAGGATGGGACCCGGGGTTGGTCTTCTGCTGCTGTAGCCCATCGCCTCAAAGTTCGCCTACGGCGTTCAAGAGCCCTTTTTGCCTACCTTGGTTTTAACGGGGGTATTTGATTCCTGTTGCCTTTTTATCAGCTCGAACCATTCTGCCCCTTTCCCCTTTTACCTCTGGCATCAACAAAGGGTTTCCCCCACAGGGCTGGCTCACTGATGTTTTTTCTTTTTCGGGCCATTTTTCGTAAACCCTAAAGGTTGTGCGTAAAATCCCCGGGAATCAGCAGTTTCTGAAAAACCGACCAGCCCTTTTTGGCACCAAAACCATTTTACTTCAAAGGCACCAAACACCTTTTTTCCCCATATGACTCGTTGAACTCAGGGGATTGTCTTACCATGCTACATCCTAAATGCACTGATTGCCGCCATGTGGGATTGGCGATTTTTTTTTGAACGAGCGTTGGAATTTTTTTCCTAATAAAGTGGCCGGTGAGTGTATTACTATATAAATAAATATATTATATATAAATTTAAAAAATATATAAAAAATAAAAATATAAATTTTATATATATTATATATAATATATTTATTTTATTTTTTTTTTTTTTTTGTCTCCCCCAGTAGTGGTGAGGTTCTTGAGGGGCAGATGACAGAGCTGAAGGGGTTAAAATGGGGTGCAAGCAGACAGACTCCAAAAGGGGCTGGGTGGGCGTTTTGGCTACACACTGAAAAAGAATTACAGTTTTTATAGTTATAGATGGGGAACCCCCAAATGATTTATTTTTTAAAGACCATTTCAGTTGGGGGCAAGTGTTAGAAAATCCACACAAACCCTGGGTTTTTAAAAAATATATGCAGGGGGGATGTCATAAGAATAAGTATTTAATTGTGTTAGAGATGGTCCTGAAAACCAAATCTGCAGAGAGAAAAAAATGTATGACCCAGGGTTATCTAGGAAAACATAAGACAAGGGAAAAGGGGGAAGAAGAGACAGAAAATAACACACTAAAGGAAAAATTCTATTGCACGGGCCCGCAGGGGGCCTCCACCAATTCTAAAATTTCACTCCACTGAAGGTCTGTAGGAGTGAGGGGGGTTTTGCCGACAGGGATAGGGTTTAAAGTTTTTGTTGGGGCAAGCCCTTTCTAAACAAATATCATAATTTGTAGGAGTTGACCTACAATGTGAAGAAGCTCAATTGACACTCATTACAGTAGTTTCTGTAGAGTGTGACCACCAGATAGTAGGGTAGAGCACAGAGCTAGCAGCATGATGGCTGATTAGAAGTGAATAGACTTGAGCTGGCCATACATATAAATCGACGTTGGTCCGGACCCAAAGAGTTTAGCGGGACTTGTCGACCATCTCATGTGTATGGTGTCCTCTCAATTTTCACCAGACCAATTATGTTCTGGTGGGGAGGGGGTTGCAAATAATAATCAGGTAGTTGAATTTCAAGTGCCCAATTTTTTGTTGTTGGATGGATAAGCTGCCACCAGAGAAGTCTAAGGGCAGGCGGCTTAAACCCCCCTCCCCCCTTTTGCAGAACACCTGCACACCTGAGTAAACATGTGTATGGTAGGACTGGGAGAAATAGCTTCAGCTGCACAAGCATTTGTCTGATAGCTGCTTGATATATATGGCCAGGCTAAAGGGGTGCTCCCATCTCAGACATCTATGGCATAATAATAGGATATGCCACATATGTCTAATAGGTGCAGGTCCCAGAGACCCACACCTATCTTTAGTATATGCAAAACGGAGAGGAGGTTATGCTTGCACAGAACTCTCCATTTACTTTAATGGGAAGCACATCGCTTGACTGCACTCAGAACTCCTATAGAACAGAATGGAGAATACTGCACAAGCACAGCCTCCTTTTGGTTCTGTACAGGGACTTTCCGGGACCAGAGAGAGTACCTATAACAATCAGACATTTATGGCATATTCTAGCGATATGTCATAGGTGTCTGAAATTAAAACAAGCCTTTAAAGGAGTTGTCTCACTACAAGGATTGCTTTTTATGTTAAAAACCTTGCAAAAACAAGTCACTTTGTAATGTGTGTCCATTAACAGAATCTTACCTATTCTGAGATATCCCCTCTTGTATGGGCTGCATCAGCTCCTCGGGTCGCTATAGCTACAGACCTATTCGATCTCTACTGATAGGCTGCCAGCGCTGGTTGCTATAGCTACAGACCTGGTATCCTCAATAGCTCAATACTGCAGGCCAGTAGAAGCCAGTAAAATAAAAAAATGAAACTAAGAAAACAGGACTGTGATATGATGAATCGATGTAGTGAGAAAACCCCGTTAAGTATTCCAGGAATTTAGCAACGAAGGGGAGATACGAGACTGGTTGGTAGTTAACAACACGGGACTGGCCAAGAATTGTTTTTGTTAGTAATGGGTTAACACTATATTGTTTAAAAGAGGATGAAAAAATACCTGGAGGTAGAAAAAGTGTGTATAAATATTGTGGCAAGAGGAGTACTAACAGCAAGGGCAAATGGCTGGACAAGGTGTGAAGCAATGGAATCACTAAAGCAGGGAAAAGTCAAGAAGAGAGGCGCAGATATTCTACTGGTATTTGGTCAAAAGGCTGGAAGTAAACAAGAGGGAGGAAGGGGAACAAGGCCACCCGGAAATTGGGATATTGTTTCCTTAAAGGGGTTGTCTCACTACAAGGATTGCTTTTTATATTAAAGATCCTGCAAAAACAAGTCACTTTGCAATATGTATCCATTAACCGTATCCTACCTACTCCTAGATATGCCCTCTTGTATGGGCTACATGAGCTCCTCAGGTTGCTATAGCTACAGACCTGTTTGCTCCCTCATAATAGGCTGCCAGTGCCGGTCGCTATAGCTACAGACCTGGCTTCAACTGGAGCCTAGTAGAAGCCAGTGAACACGCCCCTGAATTCAAAGTGAAACCAAGAAAACAGGACTGAGGTGAGAGGAATCAATGTAGTGAGGCAACCCCTTTAAGGATGTTGTCAGTTTTAACTATTAAGTATGTAGTCAGATCAGGTTATTCACCTTGGGAAATTCTGTTATAGAACTATAAGGTGATCACAGTTTCAGAGTCCCAGTGAGCAGGTACAATCATTGAGGGAATCTGTTGTATGTCCTTTTAATGTCACCACAAATTAAATAAATGAGAACATCTTGGAGGGTAAAGGAGAAAACTTACAAGAGTTTATGAAGGTGGAGTAACGTCGGTGAATACTCTGGGTTGGATCGGAGGAAGGTGGTTTGGTCTTGCTGCGGCTCCCTCTTGGAATAAAAAAAAAAGGTCACAGAGTTAAAAAAAAAAAAAAAAGTTTAATGCTCTGATCGGAGTATCAATCTGAGATAAAGTTGGTCATACACATTAGATGCTATTGGCCGGGTTCTTGGTTTGCTGAAAATAATCTCTTCTAAGTCCTGCATGTGTTCTGAATGAAGAGAGACGAGAACTGCACAAGTGCAGCAATCTCCCCAACCTCTAAGGCTGGCTCATAGCGAGCTACTAGCCGGCCTCAGGAGGGATTCGCTATGAGCCAGCCTCAGAGAAGGGGAAGATTGCTGCGCTTGTGCAGTTCTCCCCCATTCACGTCCATGGTAGCTCCGACTGTAGCTACACACGCATACTCCGCTATATTCAGAACTTCCATAGAAATGAACAACGAAAGCTGTTCAACCACAGCCATCTCCCCATTCTCTAGGGCCAGCTAGTTGAGAGCCATGAGGTGGCTTCAGAAAGGATTATGCCATAAAGCAAAACCCCTTTAATATCAATATAAAATGGATGGCTAGCATAGGTCCACAGTTAGGATGGCTGAAAAAGTCATATGTCCCTCAACTGTAATAAAGAGTGGGGAGAAAATGTGGATGAAGGAAGAGGTATAGGTAGATCCAACATATGGAACCCATAAGGCAGTGACTAGTCTTTCCTAAAAGCAGTATCTCACTTCTCAAATAACCCAAATAACAATCAGACTGGATCTACATTCTAACAAAAATTTTATACAGATACAAAATAGCAAGCTTTAAAAATATTTTGTCGTGTCTTGTAAGTCTTTCTTGAAGCCCTCACCTGTCCCTGCTGTGAACAGCTCCTGGAGCGACAATTCCACAATTCTTAAAGAAGGTTTTGTCGCTTCTGGAAACTGAACTTTTTTTTTTTTTCTTTTTTTTAAGACTTGGGAAATACTCCTTTGACTTTTGAGAGCTTAAAGTGAAGCTGTCAGGTGGTTTATGCTGCCCTATCTGAGAGCAGAATGTGATAGAGGGAGAAAAGGTAAGCATAGGTGCGATATATAGGTTATAGGATTTGAAGCAGGAGGTCTAAGGAAAAAAAAGTAGAGAAAAAACAATTAAAAGTGAAAGTCCAGCCTATCCCACCAGTAAAACAGTGATTGACAGTTTTCCCTGCATCAGTGTATGTAGACAGCAAACTGTCAATCACCATTTGTGGGTGGGGTAAGCAGTATATTCACTTTAAGGCTTTTATCACACGGCTTAATAAACCATCACAGAGATATTCCTCACAAACCTGCCGTGAATAAGGGGCGGGATGGGGGCGGGGCCGGAGCGCGGCGGGGGCGCCGCTCCCCGGCCCCATAGACATTTCATTATCTACGGCGCGTATTCGCCGTAAATAATGTGCATGTAACTTTATCCCCCCACGGCGGATTCGCCGAGCGGGGAGGAGCGACGGAATCCACTGTTCTCTATGAGAGCAGTGGAATACCGTAATGACTCCGACGGATTGGCGCCATACTGAAGCGCAAATCCAGCGCGCAGTACGGCACCAATCCGCGGCAAAATAAGCCGTGTGAACGAGGCCTAAGTTTGCTTTTAACGCTGAAATCCTGCTTCAAAATCATACAACCCTATATCACAGAGCTCAGCTCCTCTCCTCTATCATATAACCCAATATATCACAGAGCTCAGCTCCTCTGCTCTATTATATAACCCTATATATGAGTTCAGCTTCTCTCCACTATCATATAGCCCTATATATCACAGCTAGCTTTTCTCATACATATATACAGACCAGCTTCTCTCCTCTATCATATAACCCTATATATCACAGAGCTCTGTTCCTCTCCTCTATCATAAAACCCTATAAATCACATCTCTTGACCCCTCTTGTCTGTCCAACTATCACCCCATCTCACTGCTTCCATTCGCCTCTAAACTCCTTGAGCAGCATGTCTATCTTCAACTGTCCTCTCACCTCTCCTCCAACTCTCTCCTTGACCCACTGCAATCTGGCTTCCGACCCAACCACTCTACAGAAACCGCCCTAGCCAAAGTCACCAACGACCTAGCAACTGCCAAAGCCTCACGCCACTGCTCTGTGCTTCTCCTCCTAGACCTGTCCTCTGCCTTTGACACTGTCGACCACTCACTCCTCATACAAATACTCTCCTCCCTCGGCATCATGGACTTGGCCCTTTCCAGGATCTCCTCATACCTCACTGATCGGACATTCAGCGTCTCTCATTCACACACCACCACCTCCTCCTCTCGCCCGCTCTCTGTTGGTGTCCCCCAGGGGTCTGTCCTGGGCCCACTACTCTTTTTTATCTACATTCTTGGTCTGGGTCAACTAATAGCATCGCATGTCTTTCATTACCATCTATATGCTGATGATACCCAACTCTACATCTCCAGCCCAGATATTACCTCTCTACTCTCCCGGATCCCTGTCTGTCTTTCGTCCATATCCGTCTTCTTCTCCTCACGTCTCCTGAAGCTAAACGTGGAGAAAACTGAATTCATCATCTTACCACCGTCCCACTCCATCCCTCCACCTGATCTCTCTATCACAGTCAATGGCTACACTCTCTCACCAGCACCACAGGTCCGCTGCCTTGGGATAACCCTTGACTCCAATCTGTCCTTCAAACCGCACATCCAAACCCTCACCTCTGCCTGTTGCCTCCACCTAAAAAATATCTCCCGTATCCGCTTATTCCTTAACTTCGAAAGCACAAAAATGCTGGTCCATGCCCTCATCATCTCACACCTAGACTATTGCAACATCCTTCTCTGTGGCCTCCCAGCTAGCACCCTCGCTCCCCTCCAATCCATCCTTAACTCTGCTACCCGTCTGATTCACCTCTCTCCTCGATACTCCTCTGCCAATCCCTTCACTGGCTTCCCATTGCCCATCGAATCCAGTTCAAGTTAGTAACCTTGACCTACAAGGCTCTACATAACCATTCCCCCCCATACATATCTGCCTTAATATCCAGATATTTCCCCTCACGCAATCTCCGCTCCTCACACGACCTTCTTCTCTGCTCTCCCCGTGTCAACTCCTCACATAACCATCTCCAAGACTTCTCCCATGCTTCCCGCATACTCTGGCACTCACTGCCCCAACACCTCAGACTCTCCCCCACTCTCACCAGCCTCAAAAGCAACCTGAAAACCCATCTCTTCAGGATTGCCCATGACCAACAATAACCCTACTGTCACTACACTTTCCACAACCATGTCTGCCCCTCACCATGTCTCTTCCCACCTTCCTTTTAGAGTGTAAGCCCTCACGGGCAGGGACCTCTCTCCTTCTGTACCAGTTGTTAGTTATTAATTTGTCACCTTTGTACTTGTTTGACCTATGTTATGTATGAAACCTGAATGTACAGCGCTCTGGAACCAAGGGCGTTCTAAAATAAATAATAATAATAAGAGCTCAGCTTCTCTCCTCTGTCATATAACTCTATATATCACAGAGCTCAGCTTCTCTCTCTCTTGGTCATATAATCCTATATATCACAGAGCTCAGCTTCTCTCTCTCTTGGTCATATAATCCTATATATCACAGAGCTCAGCTTCTCTCCTCTGTCATATAACTCTATATATCACAGAGCTCAGCTTCTCTCTCTCTCGGTCATATAATCCTATATATCACAGAGCTCAGCTTCTGCTTCTCTCTCTTCCCTCTCTCTCTCGGTCATAGAACCCTATATATCACAGATTTTAGCCGCTCTCCCTCTATCACATCCTGCTCTCAGATGGGTCAGCATAATCCACTTGACATTCTATTCTTCGGGTCTATTTTTCATTTATTTATTTTAAGTATAAGTGACAATAAAATAAGTATAAAGTTGCCGTTTGGGCCGTTAATGTTTTTAACACAATTTGTGTGTTTTTTTATTATTTTATTTGAAATTTTCTGACCTTATAGAAGGACACAATAAGACGTATATTAGCCTCAGTCACAGGAGAAATACACCCCCTGAATTCACTTCAGAGCTGACCTTGGTTTCTTAAGACCTAGCAGCATCTGCAGTAACGAGCCCTGGTGGTCAGATAACCGCTGGCGCCATGAAGCAGGAAGCTGAAAGGCTTCCTGCATATCTGTATGTACAGTCAAGAAGACAGGGACGGTAATAATTCACCCCTCCCTTCTAAGTTGAGAGCTGACTAAGGGCCCGTCCCCACAGCTGGGTTTTCAGTCAGTTTTACAGATGGTTTTCGGATTGTAAACCGACTGTCAACCTTTTACATTGATTTAAATAGAAAATCTGTGCAGCAGTTCACACTGCACGGATTTTCTGCCAGATGGTTTTGTACACCACCAGTATAATGAAAAACATAGAACATGTTCATTCTTCCGCCCGGTTTTCGGATAGAATACAAACATGCATATGTGAAGGGGGACGGGCGAACCCGCAAACCGCAGACAAAAAATGGAACCCTACGTGCAAAGAGTCGTAAAATCCAACCGGAATTTTGTCTTTGCCGTGTGAACGCACCCCAACGCCGACAGCCGACTCTCCACTCATAAAGCTGAAAAATTGGTTCTAGAACATTCAAATAGAGTTAGATGTCTCATCACCCAGAGGTTTGTAGTCAACGGGCGGTAGGCATTTAGTTAAGGTGTATAGTGAAGGAAATAATTATTTGATCCCTTGCTGATTGTGTAAGTTTGCCCACTGACAAAGACAAGAACAGTCTATAATTTTAAGGGTAGGTTAATTTTACCATTGAGAGATAGAATATCCAAAATAAAATCCAGAAAAATCACATTGTATAAATTTATTTGCATTTTGCAGTGAGAAAGAAGTATTTGATCCCTCTGGCAAACAAGACTTAATACTTGGTGGCAAAACCCTTGTTGGCAAGCACAGCAGTCAGACGTTTTTTGTAGTTGATAATGAGGTTTGCGCACGTCAGGAGAAATTTTGCTCCACTCCTCTTTGCAGTTCATCATTAAGATTTTGAGGCTGTCGCTTGGCAGCTACAACTCCCTCCATACGTTTTCTGTGGGATTAAGGTCTAGAGACTGGCTAGGCCACCCCATGACCTTAATGTGATTCTTTTTGAACCACTCCTTTGTTGCATTGGCTGTATGTTTTGGGTCATTGTCTTGCTGGAAGACCCAGCCACAACCCATTTTTAATGTTCTGTCGGAGGGAAGGAGGTTGTCACTCAGTTACATAGTTAGTTCTGTTGAAAAAAAAAACGTGTGTCCATCATGTTCAACGAAGGGCGCAGAAAATGTGTGTGAAAGGAGGGAGGCAAGGAGTTCAAGCCCAGCCTCCCCACTGGTGAATGCACTAAAACCCACAAAGTAAGAACCAATCTGCTCCAGGGAAGACCCCATCTCTGACCGCAGAGCCGCCACCAGACAGGATCCATAATTTTACATGGCGACGAAATTTTACAGTACATGGCTCCATCTGTTCTCCCGTTGATGTAGTGAAGTAGTTCTGTGCCCTTAGCAGAGAAACACCCCCAAAACATGTTCCACCTCCATGCTTGACAGTGGGGACGGTGTTCTTTGGGTCATAGACAGCATTTCTCTTCCTCCAAACACGTTTAGTTGAGTTACTGCAAAAAAGCTCAATTTTTGTCTCATCTGACCACAGCACCTTCTCCCAATCACTCACAGAATCATCCAGGTGTTCATTGGCAAACTTCAGACAGACCTGCACATGTGCCTTCTTGATCAGGGGTACCTTGCCTGCACTGCAGGATTTTAAACCATTACGACGTAATGCGTTACCAGTGGTTTTCTTGGTGACTGTAGTCCCAGCTGCCTTGAGATCATTAACAAGTTCCCCCCCCGCCCCATGTAGTTTTAGGCTGATGTATCACCTTCCGCCGGCTCAAGGGTATCACACAAGGTGAGAGTTTGCATGGGGCCCCAGATTGATGTTGATTGACAGTGCTTTGGTATTTGTTCCATTTTCTTACTATTGAACCAACAGTTGTCTCCTTCTCACCCAGCATCTTACTAATGATTTTGTAGCCCATTAAAGCTTTGTGCATATGATCTTGTACCTGACATCCTTAGAAAGCTTTTTCGTCTGGTCCATGTTGTAGAGGTTAGAGTCTGTCTGATAGAGTCTGTGGACAGGAGTCTTTTTATAAAAGGTGACTAATTAAGACAGCTGTCTTTAATGCAGGTAATGAGTTGATTAGGAGTGTCTAACTGGTCTGTTGGAGCCAGAACTCTTAATGGTTGGTAGGGGATCAAATACTTATTTCTCTCAGCAAAAATGAAAAATACATTTTATATAATTTATACAATGTGATTTCTGGATTTTATTTTGGAAAATTCTATCTCCAAGTTAAAATTAAAACTAACTTAAATTATAGACTGTTCATGTCTTTGTCAGTGGGAAAACTTACAAAATCAGCAAGGGATCAAATAAATTATTTCCTTCACTTATGTCCACACTTCATGTCCAGTTTCATATACACTGAATAACTTCTCTATTCATGATACAGGCTACGGAGTTCAGTTCTGGAGTATAATATAGTCAGAAACTAAGAATTCATACATACAGCGGCAAAACTTCCGCCGTAGCAGATGCTATAGGGCCCATCACCACAGGGGCCTGCCCAGCACATCCTGCCTCAGAATGCCAGGGCCCTCTGTCCCAAGCATTCAGAGGCAGGGCCCGGTGATTGAGGGCAAATGACGCACAAACAGTTTAGGACCCTAATGCAGCAAAGGGCAAACTGCTCTCTGCCCCCGCTATTTAGCCTAGTAGTCCTTAGATGTACCAGGAGTTGGCCGTGAGTCCTGACGTAGGCAGCACAATGATGTCACATCATCGTACTGCCTACTCCAGGCTTCATTCAGCCTGCAGCTTATAGGGGGAACGGGGAGACTTGAGGGTGTGTTTTTTTTCTTGTATGGGACCCTACCTAACTGTGGCCTAGCGCTATACCTTGGGCCTATCTACCTACCCAACTTGGGCCTACCTATAACCTACCTAGTTAACTGGGGTTTACCTACCTAACGGGGTGTCTACCTACCTGGGGCCTTGCCAGTTTACCTAACTACCTAAGGCTTGCCTACACCAACGAACCCCTACAACAGCGGAAATAAAAAATTCTGAAGGGTACAAATCAAGATAAGCACAATCCCAAAGGGGGTTAATTCCCTTGTTCCTTCCCCCCCCGAAGTTTGGCCTCTAAGTTATGGCCTGTACCCGCTCTCCCACAAATGGGAAGTTTGTACAGAGGGGGAAAACAGGGGAAAGGCGCGGGAAAAATGGGGACTAAAAAGGTTGAAAATTCGCAGGGAGAGTGGTGACTGGGGAATTCACAGGGGGTCTGGACCAGAGCAAAAAAAAGGGAAAAATGAACGATCATCAGAGAAGAATCTTCCTTTAAGAACGGATGTAACGCACGTACCACTTTAGGTCGCACAGCCGTGTACACTGGTAACACAACAAATTGGGCCACTCTAGGTGGTAAAAGCAGTCGCAGAGCCTGTGACACATGTACTACCACAATAAGGGACGCAGTGGAAATACACGGGCACGAGCCTGCGTACAAAGGGAATCACCACAAAGGCACTGTATTGTGGTAATATTGGGCTTTGTTTACTGATCTTTATTCAGTAATATACACCTCTCAAATCATAGTGCTAATCACCTTGAAAATACATGTGTTGAACCTTACTTGTATCAAAAAAACTCCAATATGTGACTCAATGTGTACTCCCCTTGACAAAGCGCAGAGCGAAACGTGCATTGGGTCACCCAGCCACACCATCATAGGGTTAAATACTTATTTATTATTTTAAATTTTTAAATTTTGTTTTTACCCTGTTTATATGTATATTGAAGTGCGGTCTTACTTTTTTTATATATATTTTTTAATACAGTTAAATTTTTTAAATTACATTTTATGTGCATTTTTGTTTTTGGGGTACGGTGTCTTAGGCTCATTTTTGGGTGTTTTATGGATTTTTGTATTGTATGGGTTTTTAAAAATTAAAAAAGATAATATTTTAACTGGTTTTGAGTCAATTGGGGTTTTTTTATTTAAAGTATAGGGGTATCCAGGCCACCCAACAGAAATTTTAGGCCCCCTACGCGAAGCACCTGGGCCCCCCCATGTAAACCCCGCACCCAGCAACCCAAAACGCCCCCCCCCCACAAAAAAAACCCTCTCGGGGCATAAACGCGCCCA